>JBBBDQ010002250.1:775000-987500 GCA_037127315.1 Ascarosepion bandense | reverse complement strand
AAATTTTTATTACGAAAATTTGGGTCATTCGACAGGATTCGAACATGCGACCCCTATCTACATAGGGGAAGCTACCATTTGAATCCTGCGAGTTATTGTGTTAGGAGGTGTCTATTGACCTTACATTTAAACTTCTGGAGATTGTAGCCGTCGAGGAAGCAGTCATGTGGAAGGGAATTCCACAGTCGGGAAGTACGAGAAAAGAAACTGTTAGAGTAGAAGTTGCGGTTGCATTTTATCGGTTTCACTGTAAAAGGGTGGGATCTAGTTGTTAATCTAGTATCTCGTGCAAATTCGAACCTAGGGGGCACCAGTGATCTAAGTTCATCGGAGCAGAAGCCATGGAAGTATTTATAGAAGAGACACAGGGAAGCCACATTGCGCCGGTGAGATAGAGACTGTAGGCAGTCTGCCAAGTCAGTATCGATCACATTACAGACCCTCCGCTGTACCTTGTCGAGAAGCCCAAGGAGAATAGCAGGGGCACCCGACCAGATATGGCAACAGTATTCAATGCACGGGCGGATGGTAGATTTATAAATGTGCAGGATAGATTCAGACGGAAAAACCTCCGGGCCCTGCACAGAGAACCGACTTTCATAGCAGCAGATTTAGCAATGGATTCGATATAGTCATTCCACTTGAGGTCCGCTGAAAGTGTGAGACCAAGGAGGCGTAGTGTTTTACTCTCTGGGAGGCAAGCCTGGTCCATGCTAATGGGAGGGAGGTGCGGTTATCTATGATGGTTAATTGATAGTAGCTTCGTTTTAGAAGCATTCAAATTTACGAGCCATTTCTTACCCCACTCCACTACGGATTGAAGGTCCTTTCCAAGCTCGGCTGCAAGGTTAGCTTTGTCGCCCACACAAGATTTTTGATCGAGACGAGAGTAAACTGTAGTGTCATCGGTGTACATACCTACTTGGGATATTATGGTATCGGGGAGATCATTAACGTAGATCAGAAAGAGCATAGGACCTAGGATAGAGCCTTGAGGGACACCAGCTTTCGTATGGTAGCTCTGGGAGGCATGTCCGTTTAATACCACTTTCAATGTGCGGTTAGATAGGAATGACTGGATTAGTTCAAACAATTGTCCAGGTATACCATATCTCCGCAGTTTGCATAGAAGGCCAGCATGCCAAACTCTGTCGAACGCTTTAGAGATATCGAAAGTGACGGTTCGGGCTTCGCCATTCCTGTCGAGTGCCTGGTATATATACTCGGTGATGGTCGTTAGCATGATGGACATTTATTATTAATTATTACGTTAGAACATGTGCAAACTACAAACTGCTACAACATTGTACTATTTGTTTCCTTAGTGAAAGAATAATTTCTCATCAGGTAATTAATAATAATGGTAATAAACGTTTTATTTAAGCGAAACAATTTCTTTTTTCTTTTTTAAATTTTTATTGTCATAAAAACATTTCCCTTTATTTTTGGATGTTTTGTGCGAGATAAAAAGATATTTAAAAAAAGGGGAAAATCCCAATAGACTTGTCGGAGGAGTGTATATTTTTGAAAATTAATATTCGAAGATCTCTCTGATGCCTTGAGGATAAAGTAATCAGGAAAATATTCAGCATCCTTGATAAATATAAACGTGTGTTTCTTCAAATGTTTATGTGACGTTGTTGTTGTTAATGATTTTCTGTGTTAAAATCATTAAGCGTCCTTTGTAAGGCAGTGATGGGTAGAAAATTAAGAATTTAAAGCAACTCTCTTTTTCACTTTTATAAAAATTCGCAATGACGTGTGAAATCCTGATTTTGTCGAATAGGAAAAGGACTGACCATTTGCTTAAAGAAAAAGTCGAAACTGGATTTCGCGAGTAGAGGTTAAATTAATTTTCTGACCAATGGAAGCGATTTGCAAGACCTGAGAAGAATTATTTTTTAGATTTTTTTGTACGAGATAAAAAGACATTAAGAAAGGGGGGAAAAGAAAGAGGGAAGAAAATATCAGAAAATAAAACGAGAAATCAAGATAAAAAAAGGAAGAAAGAGGACGGGAAAGATGCAGAAGAAAAAGAAAGTGAAGAGGAAAATAAGTCAGAAAATACAGAGGTAAGAGCCAATGAAAATGACTAATAGAGAGAAAATTTAAATTTAGTTATTTATATATCAGTCATCTACATACAAGCCTGTTTCGCTGTATCACAGCTCATCAGAGTAGCTAGACACATCCACTTGCTTCTTGGCGGGATCGAAACTCGACTGATTACCAAATCGGAGTCGTTAATATTTGCAGGAGATATAGAATAATTTTTAAGAATAGAAATGAAAGCTTTTACAAGAGAGTTTACTGGTGGGGTTAGTCCAAGGGAGGAGGAATTTAAAAAAAAGATTATGATGTTTAGCCATTTGGTCACTCGAATCTGTATAAAAAAGAAAATTCTATTGAGATTAAATCTATGGTTTTCTCTTTTTTTCCTCTATATATCTACGATGTGCGTCGTGGTGCAGTGGATATCGGCTCGGAACGAGAAATCGGGGAGCCGAGTTCGAATTCCAGTCGTATTCCTTGCATTCACTTACGCGCAAATACCCTTAGGAAAGGTATAAATCAGTCTCTTTCCTCCAGTTATGGGTTAAATAATAGGACAGATTGGGTTCTGTACACTTGTTCGGCAAACAGTCTACCGCAGAAAGCAATGTCAACCTACTGCGGGATAATCTTCTGCCCAGTCAGTCATGTCTCTTTCGAGACATGATCGTCCAAGCGTGTATCACGTATGGCACTTAGCTGACTGATATCTATGATAGCAGATCAGAGATAGACCTAGAACATAAAACCCCTAAGGATCCTTGGCTAAAACATTACTAATGATTTGTCCCTAAGAATAAAATCAATCTATCTATCTATCTATCTACCTATTCGTGTCTGTCTATTTAAACTCAGTCTGTTCTTATAAATCCAAGTCTACCTCAGTTTGTTTTTATTTATCTATCCTGAAGAAGAACCCACCTTAAATCTGTTTTTAATGAAACAGAGACAATACAAAACCATTACCCTGTGCGTCTTCTATAAATACTTTCACGGCTTTTGCTCCGATAAATTTAGATCACTGGTGCCCCCTAGATACGAATTTACACGAGATACTAGATTAGCAACTTTTTACAGTGAAACCGATAAAATGTAACCGCAATTTCTACTCCAACAGCTTCTTTTCTTTCACTTCCCGCCTGTGGAATTCCCGTCCACATACTTGCTTCCCGACAGCTACAATCTCCAGGAGTATAAATGTAAGGTCAATAGACACCTCCTAACACACTAACTCGCATCCATTCTCTCAAACACTCTTCCCATCTACACCCTTACCCGTCTATCCCCCTCCTTCTGACATTTCCTATATCTAACCACCCTTTCTCACCATCTTCCCCTATGGAACCCCCTGCACAATAGTTGAAGTGGAATGCCTTGCTTGGGGTGAAATGATTAAAAAAAAAAAATTAGAGATTTTACCCCGAAATTTCCGGTAATATTCTCTTTGTTTTTCAACCATTCAAATTTCTGTTTGTCAGTTACTGGGACAGGTTTTAATTACAAATTTATTTTTTTCTTTTTGCCTGAAGCGTCTCTGCCTAATATTGACGCCTCGGCAATTTAATAAATTCTTCAAAGCAAATTTTACATTGACACTTTTAGCATTTTCTCGTCAGGGTCACGTATGTTTGAAAATCTTATACCCAAAAGGTATACGAAAGGCTAGAGAAGCAGGGTGAAGCAGCTATTGACTTAAAGTATTTGTAAAACTGTATTAGAAAATGATCAAAAGTTACTCGAAAGAGAGGAAGTTATTGAGGACCATGTTCACTCACTCCATGAAAGAACATGTTCATTAAAAAAACAGGGACAAATTGGGACCAAAATTTACTGTACTAGAACATTCAGGGAGTTCTGGAGTGCCATGATCACATACGTCATGAACATATAAAATCATAAAACTGTAAGTAGCAGTATTTTGATGAAGAGAGAACGTAAAAGGTCGACATGTACATATACGTTTTCAAGTAGCATTTACATGAATAGACTTACTTAATGGATTAAGAAAATTGTCAAGGGTCAATGGCCACTTAGAGTGACAAATGACAGGCAACTATGGAGAGCTATGATCATTTACGTTTTGAAAAAATTGTAAAGGGTCAATGGCCTATTAGAATTACAAATGACATGCAAATGTGGAGAGCTATGACCATTTCCGTTTTGAAGGAACGATGAGCAGATACATAGAAAAACCAACATATGCATGAAAAGATTAAAGTTGTAGTGAGATTATAAATGACCAGTAGTTACACAGAGTAGAAGAAAAAAGGTAGCTGTGGAGAGCCATGGTCACTTCCATAATTAAGGTATACGACATATTAAAGAAGAAAAAGAAGCATATGAATGACAGGATAAAGAGAGAAAGAGATGGAAATAGTTCAAGTGTTAGAGAGTGAAAAAGATTGGCACATATGGACAGCCAAGAGCGAACCCATTCTGAATGGAGATGGCAACTGAAAGAAAAAAAAGTGTAAATCGTAAACGTGTTTTAAATAATGTAAATGACAAAAGGCCTTACCTCATCCCAATCGTCAATGTCTGAATAAAGAAAATCCCTGGATGTGTTTAGTATAACGTAAGATGCATTGATCCTGGCGTTGTTAAATTCGCAAATTGCCTTCTTTTGATTGTAGTTAAAAGACAGACATCTGCGTCGAAAGAAACACATTCTTGCACACCGAAAAACATCAGGAACGGAGGCTGAACGGTAGAACTGGAATCCTTCGAGACGTTTTCCATTTTGTAATATAGTGTCTTTGACTGTCACTAGTTTACATACGTTAGATGAAGTGATGACAAGGTTTATAAGAAAGCCTGACAAACAGAACAGCGGCAAGAGCGACATTTTTCATTGTTTGATTTCAATTGTTAGGTTTCCAGATATAGGTTTGTTGTTCATGAAATTGATCGACGTTAATATCCAATCAAAATTATTGTCAAAATATCACGTCGTAATTTTCGATTTGTTTTTATGCACGCACGCGCGAGCACACACACATATGAAATTAAAAACTTTTCTGTAGTCTTTGTTAATTGATTTACCTGTTTATTTGTTTCTTTTGTGATAAAGTACTTGTGATGCACTCAGGGCTGGTCAATAATGATGTAAGGAAAAACTCAAACAAAAGGTTCTGTGAAGAAAAGGATTTGTCACGGGAGTAACTATGACTCTCTTAAGGGAGTAACTATGACACTCTTAAGGAAAGTTACTTGTTAGTTATGTTTCTTGTATCTTGTTGTTCCCCTTTTTCCACTCTACTCTCAAGCAGCTCTCTTTACACCAGTATTCCCATATTTTCTTAAACATTCTCTGAGACCCTCTGTAATCTGTTCCTCTTGCTCATCAGTCACCTTTTATGTAACCCCTTGCGCACCAGTGGCAGTTCTGCCAATATTATATACATATATATAGTACTGCGCAAAAGTATTAGGACAAGAATTATTTTATCTTTTATGAGGCATATTGACAGAAAATAAACAATTTAGTTAAAGTAATTTTATATGATTTACTCAATAAATGCTTTAACAAGAAAAAATACTTGTTAGAAAATAAATATTTAATATAACAGTCTTTTGCTTTGAAATAATAAAATAATTGCGACAATTTACCAATCGCACCTAGTATATATATATATATATATATATATATATATATTTATATATATATATATATATATAATACAGTTCTGTGCAGAAGTATTAGGACAAGAACTATTTTATCTTTTATGAGGCATATTGACAGAAAATAAACAATTTAATTAAAGTAATTTTATTTCATTTACTCAACAAATGATTTAACAAGAAAAATACTTGTTACAAAATAAATTTAATATTTAGTATAATAGCCTTTTTCTTTGATCACAGCCTTCATTCTGTCAGGCATTGACATCACAAGCTTCTTTAATGTATCTAATGGTATCTCCTGCCAAGCAGCTTCGTTGGAGCAGAAGACATGAAAGTATTTATAGAACAGACAAAGGGAAGCCACATCTCGTCGGTGGGAAAGTGGCTGTAGTCGAGCCGCCAAGTCGGTAACTATCACATTACCGATTCTCCTTTGGAGCCTGTCGATCTACCTGTTTATCTATTTCTTTTGTGATAAAGTTCTTGTGGTGCACTCAGGGCTGGTCAATAATGATGTAAGGAAAAACTCTAACAAAAGGTTCTGTGAAGAAAAGGATTTGATCACATGGGAGACATGTGATCACGGGAGTAACTATGACTCTTTTAAGGAGAGTTACTTGCTAGCTATGTTTCTCACGCTGTAGCGCTAACTCCTGGGTGACGGTGGCTCTCCAAGTAAATTGAAAACTCCAATTTTTGGCACTTTTGGGAAAGGGAGAGTCCTCATGACATCACTTGTGGGTTAGGCGCACTTTCCCTCCAATTCCGTGTAGTATAGTGCAGGCTCACCACCCCGTGGTTTTCGTCGGGCAGACATTCAGCTGGTCTGTTTTCCGTCATCCGGAGACAATAAATCCGGGGTGCTGTACTTCCAAAATGCCTCGTTCATTGTGGGGCTACCTCCCCTTGAATGTAGTCTACTGGTACGTCTTTAAATAAAAACAAACCTCGAAAACCCCGTGAATACGTGGCTACTAGATGACAACAACCCTGCATGTCCTTAATAATACGTCAGTAATAGAGAATATGCAAGAAAACCAAATCCATGGTCATGAGCAAAAAGGGCGGCCCAAAGTGCCAAATACAAGCGAGGGGGGGGGGTTAAAATCAAGCAGGTACAAAAATTTAAATATCTTGGAAGTGTTCTAACTGAAGACGAAAAGTGCGACAAAGAGATCTAAATGCGAATTGGCATAGCGAAAGAGGCGTTCCAGAAGCTAAGTAAAGTATTAAGACACAGGAAACAGAGAAGAGAGTACTGGATTTCTATGTGATGTCAGTTCTTCAATATGGCAGTGAATGTTGGACAATATCATCAAAGATAAAGAAAAGACTTGAAGCAACAGAAATGTGGTTCTACAGAAGGATGCTTGATATAAAGTGGGGGATCAATTCCATATTACAATCAATATATAAACTGACCCCTCACTTTGTGGTCACATCAGTTTCTATACATTTATATTCCTGAGATCCAAAAGCACAATTAAGCATTCCAGAAGTTGAGTAAAGTATTAAGAAACAGGACAGTTTCGCTAGAAACAAAGAAGAGAGTACTGGATTGCTATGTGATGTCAGTTCTTCAATATGGCACTGAATGCTGGACAATATCATCAAAGATGAAGGAAAAACGTGAAGCAACTGAAATGTGGTTCTACAGAAGGATGCTGCGGATATGATGGACCGAGCATGTCATCAATGATGAGGTGTTGGAAAGAATGGCAACGAAAAGAAAATTAATATTGAGCATCAGGAAGAGACAAATGAGACTTGATTGATTATTCCGCTCCTATTCGTTGACTGCTATTGTACCTTTATTTATTGTACCTTTATTTATTGTACCTTTATTTATTGTACCTTCGTATAATAAATCCCTGCTTCCGATTTCCCGTGTTAAGTATCATTGTTACACTTATCTTTCACTGATAATTTTTCCGGGATATATCAGTAATGAAGTGTTTGTTTGATCGAATGTCAGTTAATTTATCCATGCCCCACATAAATTTCGTTTAGTCAACTCATATTTTTGTCATAATTAAAGAATCTGTTTTTTTACGACTAACTAACACAATTTTGTTTAGTTACTTGTAAATATTATTATACATTGCGTGAAAACTCATCAAAGTTTTTATTTTTAATTTTTTAATTCCCCACTCCCCGCAGACAAATTGTACATATGGGATAATTTATATTTTCACAGAGTCGCTAAGGTATTATGGTGTTGTAGTAAGAATGCTAAGAATTTGATGTTTTGGTGCAAGGAATATTGTATAGCTTGTTTGGGTCAGTGATTGTGGCTAGCTAAGTTATTCTAAAACAGATTAAGACAATCTGTCCCCTATCTCCATTCTTGAATCTGTGCTACATGTTTTTTTTTATTTACAAAAATAGATATCGTCGCAAAATGAGTCGGAAAACGAGTCGCATAGCGTAGAGTTTGAGTTGTTCATATTCTCTATTCTTCTTCTATGTGCCCTGTCCCTTCAGCACGTAGGCGATCATAGCTTTCCACTTCTACCTATCCCTCGTGGCTCTTAACACGCCTTCTCCTGTTACACCATGCAACCCCCGTTCCATCATCCACCTGCTCACGTCCTTCAAATATGTTATCTGCTGCATTCCCCTGTCTCTTGTTCCTTCTATCTGGCCTGTTAGTATCAGTTTCTCTAAGCCCTCCTTCCTCATTGCATGTCCCAGGAACTTTAGCTGGCTCAGTATTAATTTCCTTTTTGTTTCCATCATTTCCAAAACCTATTTTACTGTGAAAGCAATAAAATGTAAACACAAATTCTACTACACAGCTTCTTTTCTCACACTTCCCACCTGTGGAATTCCCTTCCGTGTACTTGCTTCCCCGACAGCTACACTCTCCAAGAATTTAAATGTAAACTAGCTTCTTTATTCTTGCTTTCTGACGGCTACCCTCTCTGGGAATTTAAATATCCAATACCCATCTCTTAACCACTTGACACTAATTCTTTCTACGTCACCCTGTATATCTTTTCCTTTCTCTCTAGCTTTCTCCTGTATTCCCATCCTTCTCTTGCTCCTTTCTGACTGTTTCGTCTTTCTCTGTACTCTCCTTGTATTGATTCTTTTTACTCTTATGTAGCCACCTATACATCAGTGGCGTTACCGCCTTGCTATGGTGATACGATTAAAAAACAATCAAATTTAGTGCAACAAAAACGTACTTATGCCATCTAAGATTTTATACTGCCTCAGTCAGCATTGTTGCACCAGAAATTGTAGTTAGAAACCACATATTGGACGATAACTTATGACTAGCGAATGATCTATACCGCTGTTAAGGCTGAAGTTCTCTTCGGACACTTTCTCACCTGGAGACGCTGCTTTGTGAAACAGGCTCCCGAATGGAAGATTGTCGATGACTACAATATGAACCTCTTTAATTCGGGTTTAACCCATTTTCATACTGCCTATCCTTATAATCTACAGTCTTACTTCCTCATTGGATATCTATAATTGATATGTCCGGAAAGGGGTATATATATATATATTACGGAAATTAACGAATTTTAACGAAACTTGGTTATAAACAACCGACAATTTGAAATGAATTGTTTGAACATTATTTTTTATCGATACTCGTATTTAAGTAGATATTCTGTTTTTTAATTAAACAAATTATATATTTTTATCTACCGGCCGGATTATTTACGATAAATTGTTATTACGCAAATAATCAGGCCGGTAGAAATAAATATATAATACTGTTTAATTAAAAAACAGAATGTCTACTTAAATACGAGTATCGATAAAAACTAAATTTGAAACAAATCATTTCAAATTGTCGGTTGTTTATAACCAAGTTTCGTTAATCTTCGTTAATTTCCGTAACATGATGATTATCATAAAAAATCAGGCCGGTAGAAATAAATATATAATACTGTTTGATTATAAACAGAATATCGACTTAAATATGAGTATCGATCAAAAATAATGTTCAAACAAATCATTTCAAATTGTCGTTTGTTTATAACCAATTTCGTTAATCTTCGTTAATTTCCGTAACATGATGGTTATCGTAAATAATCAGGCCGGTAAATATAAATATATAATACTGTTTAATTAAAAAACAGAATATCTACTTAACCCTCTAGGGCCATTCGTATCATATTTGATACAGTATGAAAACAAGCCTTGAAAGAAATATTTTCCTGAAAAATTTTTTAAGAGAAATATTTTATAAATTTCAAATGAAAGCAGTACTGACTGCTCAGTCAATGAATACCAAATGTTTCCTTATAGGGAAATACTGTATCAAATATGATACGAATGGCCCTAGAGGGTTAAATACGAGTATCGATAAAAAATAATGTTCAAACAATTCATTTCATATATATATATATATATATATATATATATATATATAATATATATATATCATTCGAGGTAGTTAAGTGGTTAAGGTAAATGTACCCGGTTAGGACAATCTAGTACGTAGACGGTACTCGTCGTATGCAGTATCCTGAAACGTAGGCATAGTCAATGGACGTAGACCAATAGTCGTAGACCTGTAGTCGAAGACTTGTCGACCTCTAGTGGAAGAGCTCTAGGGAGAGATCTCTAGTAGTAGACTTCTAGACCTCTGGATCTCCTCGCTTTAGTCTATATTTATGGCTGACACCAGCCAATCACATTTCAGTGAGGGGGAACCAAGGTGTGTACATATTCATTACCTATTCATTATATCAATAATACCAGCTCACCCAGGAATCTTTTAACTTGTGTTGCTCTCTAGTATTGTGCTATGTGAACAATAATATAAATTTACAAACCCTCATGAGTAAATGCTGTACTCTTGATATTAAATTAAATTAAGCTCTACGATTACGGTCCCATCACGTTCAACCACCGGTTCTCGTCGGATCACCGAAATTCAGGAAAGTCGTGACCGAGATGGGTGATCGCTTGGTAATACCAGGTACTGTAAGCTTTGGTGTGCGGTGGTGTAATGGATAATAACTCGTAATTGCTAATCATAAAGTCGGATTTCAATACCCAATAGACTTGTCGGAGGAGTGTATATTTTCGAAAATTAATATTCGAAGAGCTCTCTGATGCCGGGGGATAAAATAATCAGGAAAACATTCAGCATCCGTGATAAATATAAACGTGTGTTTTTTTGTTTGTAAGGCGGTGGTGGATAGGAAATTAAGAATTAAAAGCAACTCTCTTTTACAAAAATTCACAATGACGTGTAAAATCCTGGTTTTGCCGAATAGAAAAATGCCTGACCATGTGCTTAAAAAAGTCGAAACCGGATTTCGCGAGTAGATGTTAAATTAATTTTCTGACTAATGGAAGCGATTTGCAGGACTTGAGAAGAATTAGCGATCCAGTACGAAAAACAACTAAATACTATAAAAAGCTTCGATCAGTGTCAGTCAGAGAGTCAGATGGGAGCAGTGAGACAAAAAACTAAAATGTAACGGGAGAAACGTCAATTCGACCCGGACGGAAGGTCGCGTGGCAAATTGTCCTCTTTCTCCTTCTTTCTCATGTGCTGATTCCTTTTACTTCTCCTTCTCCATTCAAAGACATTCCTACCAAACAAACGCTCATAAACACATACATACTTACACACAAACCCTTCCCATCAAATTACTACTACGAACATTTCTACAACTCTTGATACCCTTAAATCATTATTTGTTTCTCAATGAACATTTTTCTTCTCACAGATGTGTTATAGTATCCAGTTCTTTTGACAAAATTCCACTTATCTTTTCAACAACCTGATGATATCTTTAAATGCGGGGATTTTCGGCTATGTTTGGAAGTGGCCTTGTACCAGACATGGCTGATGCACCTTATATCTACAAGGCTTAACACGTAAACAAACGTACATAGGCAGGTTCGTGACACGTTGAATGCAAAAACGTATTTCACAGACCCACCTGTAAAGCCTCACGGCATCCCAATTTATTAAGTAGTTTTTTTTTCTTGTTTTGTGGTCCATGTCCTCATTGATGTGGCCTTTGACAGTGATGAATGCCTATTGTTTGTGTAATTTTTTAATTCTGTCATTGATTTTAAATTCCGTAGTTACTTTTCATTCACTGTTAATGGTGTTTTCCCAGTTGCTAGGCGATTTTTTTATAACCTTTATGGATTTCTATTTGGATGAATTCACATCGATATAATAATGATTGTCATTCTTATCAGATGTTTTGATCGCTGACATGTCTTTTCGCATTTCTTGTTACTTCTCGTTTCGTAAACATTTTTAACATTTTGTAAAATAAAATTATCTTTATTTATATTTGTTTACATTAAAATATGAAAACAGAGCAGATATGAATATCACGAAAAAATCATGAAAGTAGGTGTTTATAAGGCTTAATTCGAGATTTGTCTAACTGCAAATTAATTCGTGATCGCGCGGTCTAAGACATGACAGATCAATTGACGAATTCTTCCAGGCCTAGAAGACGCAGGTTCGAATCCTTCCGGATTTTCTTATCAAGGTTTCTCGATTAGGCAAGAAGATATGTATAAATATACTGTTTAATTAAAAAACAAACTAAGAATCTGCTCAGATATGTGTATCTATTAAAAAATAATGTTTAAACAAAGAAATTAAAAATATGTTGCAGTTAATCCATTTGCAATTATATATATATATATATATATATATATATATATAAGAAAAATTAAGACAGATACGTTATTTCATGGTGAATCGGAAGTATGGGCCTATTTCAGGCGAATCATCGTCAGCTTCCGTCTTGATTTTACAAAAAGATTTTACACGTGTAAAATTTTTTTCGCCTGAAATAGGCCCATACTTCCGATTCACCATGAAATAACGTGTTTGTCTTAATTTTTCTTATATTTTCTCTATATGTATTTATATGCATATATGATTAGAGCTCGCTTAGAGAGTTATCCTACCACTGTATGTACAGGATACTCCTTTGGATTCTTCTATACCCACACTATATATATATATATATATATATATATATATATATACGCTCTCACACCCTGATTGAGCACTCTGGAAGAATGGTAACCTTTGAAAAACAGTAGCTACTTTGGCATGTACGCATCGCTCATTCAGTAAAATGAATTAGAGCACACTGGCTATTGAGCGCGTATAATGATAATATACATGCTAAAAAGTCTGCCTTCTTCTACCGAACGCCCATAGCCCAGAGGTAGAATCGCCGACTGACGCCAATGCGGTTGGGTTTCAATCCTGGGTTTAAAAGCAATCTGAGTCTAACCGTACTGATGAGCTGTGATACAGCGAAACAGATGACAATATATATTTCATATTTTAGAACATGTACAAATTATCATCTACTAAAAAGTGTACATTTTGTTTCTACATTGAAAGGACAATGTCTCATCAGGTAGTGTGAAAATAAAATGGAAATTCTTTATCTTATATTGGCGAATTATGAGTGAGAGGTAGGTGGGGGTAGAAAATGGGAAATTAGAGATGTAAGTTGTCAGAATTTGAACGAAAAGAGGGAAGGAGTAGAGGATAGACGTGATTATAAATTTTATAGAGAGATTAATAGTAGAAGATAAGGTGTGGTCCTTTTGCAGTCTTTATAGTTAGTCCTTCAGGTTTAATAAAGAAAAAAATGTATATAACGGGTGGGGTGAGTATGAGAGGACGCGCTACAAAGTGAATAGGAATTGCTACTTGGTAAACATAACTGGATTAGTGAAGTATACAACAACAAATATTTTTGTATTGTTTTTATAATTAATCTATTTTTTTATATTTAACCTTAATTTAAAATTTAGAAAATCTCTTTTTTATATAAACCTTTAATTGGATCACAGTTTGTAGTATGAAATAAAGGCAAAACTTAAGGTAAGAGTGTTGTTGATACTTTAAAGGTTTATCATTTTTAGAGATCTTAACTTTAGCTGTTGTAATTTTAGCATAATTGTAAGGTTAGTTCTTTAATGTGTTTGCAGTTTACTGTGGTTTCATGCCTCTGGTTTATGTTGCTTCTCATGTTGCTCCTCATGTATTTAATGATTTCCATTTTTTCTCGAAGACAAAGGAAACATGGTTCCTTTACCGATTTAGATGTTCTGGTCTGTTTAAGGATTTTCCATTTAACTTTAGGTGTTTTATTTTCGTTTTTTAACTTCCCAAAATATTTAGAAAGTGATGTCATATTTTGTTTGTCCTTGTTATTGAAGGATGAGAGGTGCTTGTAAAAGCGCTTTTTAAAATATCCATTGTATTTCCGATATAAATTTTAGCATCCTTAGGATTTTCCATGTATGAAATCGAACACATATATACCAGGGATTTTGTTAAGCATTTATTAGGTAATGGGCATTGGTTAGGGTTTCTACAATTAAAAAAGTTATTATTACGGGGCAAACTGACATGAGTGTTAGAGTTATTTTTGTTGTATGATTTCAATATTTTATTGTTATGTAATTTAATTATTTAATATATATATATATATATATATATATATATATATATATATTGTTAATCTGTTTTTCGTCATAATTAAATTGAACCCGTACACAGTTATATGAAAAAGTGTTCAATACATATATTTTTAAGGTTCTCCAGCTTTTCAAGGTTTCCCAGCTTGAATGTAGATTTGTGATTATTCCATCTGTTTTTAAAAATACCTTTTGTAGATCCTAAATATGTTTTTCGTTGTTCATCTGTATCATGTACTTCTGCGTTGTAAATAACTTCTTCTGTTCACTCAAAGTCCGTCAAGTGAGCATTTCTATTTATCACTAGAGTTACATTTCTAGCGTGTTGTTTTTTATGTAATTTTCTCAATTACTAGTACAGCTATAATTTAGTTTAATTGAATTTCTATTGAACATATTTAATTTCGAGTTTTATTGGGAAGTGTTTACAAATTAATATAAAAAATATTTGCCCTAATGTAGTTTTCACTTTTAACATAAACTGTGAGTTGAACCAATTTTTTTTTAATCGTGTCACCCCAAGCAAGACATTCCACTGCCACTATAGCGCAGGGAGTTACATAGAGGGATTGGGTATAGGAAATGTCAGAAGGAGGGTGATAGACGACTTAGGATGTACATAGGGAGAGAGTTGGAGAGAGTGGGTGTGAGCTAGTGTGTTAGGAGGTGTCTATTGACCTTACATTTAAAGTCCTGGAGGTTGTAGCTGTCGGGGAAGCAAGCATACGGTAAGGAATTCCACAGGCGGGAAGTGCGAGGAAAGAAGATGTTGGAGTAGAAATTGCGGTTACATTTCATCGGTTTCACTGTAAAAGGGTGGGACCTAGTTGCCAATCTAGTATCTCGTGCAAATTCACATCTAGGGGGCACCAGTGATTTAAGTTCGTCAGAGCAGAAGCCATGAAAGTATTGATAGAAGAGGCACAGGGAAGCCACGTCACGCCGGTGAGAGAGTGACTGCAGGCGGTCAGCCAAGTCGGTATCAATCACATTACAGATTCTTCGCTGTATTTTGTCAAGAACCCCGAGGAGGATAGAAGGGGCACCCGACCAGATGTGACAGCAGTACTCAATACACGGGCGGATGGTGGATTTATATAATTGCAGGATAGATTCAGAAAGAATTTCCGGGCCTTGCACAGAGAGCCGACTTTCATAGCTGCGGATTTAGCAGACGTAGTCATTTATCGACGTAGTCATTCCACTTGAGCTCCGCTGAGAGTGTCAGGCCAAACAGGCGTAGTGATTTCTTCTCTGGGAGGATGTTGTGTCGATCTCTAGTATTGTTTTTCATTTGTTTGTTTAAGTGAGGTTAGTATTCCAATTTGCTTTATACCGATTATGGATTAACTTATACCGATTACGTACCAACTTATACCGATTACGGACTAACTTATATCGAATATTCACTTATATCGTTAATGAACTAACTTACAACAGTTATAGACTAAGTTATATCAATTATATACTAACGATTACGGAGTAACTTACAACGATTATGTACTAACTTATACCGATTATGTAGTAACTTATACCGATTATGGACTGACTAATATCGATTATGTACTAGCTTATAACGATTACGGACTAACTTATATCGATTATGCATTAACGTTAGTCCATAATCGATATAAGTTCATGAATAATCGGTATAAGTTAATCCGTAATCATTTTAAGTTAGTACATAATCGATATAGGTTAGTCCATAATAGGTATGAGTTAGTACATAATATTTATAAGTTACTCCGTAATTGTTATAAGTTAGTGCATAATCGATATAAGTCAGTCCATAATCGGTATAAGTTACTACATCAGCGGTATAAGTTAGTGCATAATCGTTATAAGTTAGTCCGTAATCGTTATAAGTTAGTGCATAATCAATATAAATTAGTGTGCACTCGGTATAAGTTATTCCGTAATCGCATGAACGATCCGGGAAGTCATTATTCGTTTTCAATAAAATAAATGGGGTTTCTGTTTGGGAAGTTAGGCCTGTGAGTGGTGACGTGGTCGCAGACATTGACAATAATGACTGGCATGCTTGTGTTGAAGGGTGCAGGGTACTGTTACCAGAGAGATGTTTTATCAGCAGCCACCCTCTTGAGCCAGGGTAGCACTACCTTCTCAAGGCACTGGATGTAGGTTACCTTGGAGTCAGTCTTCAGAACATTTCTTACAGACGTCAAGGCGAGTGCCTAAGCAAGGCTAATATTATAATGCCATAAAAAACGAATTATAACAGGCACTAATATTGTGATAATTTGAGAGATAAGAAATTTCTTCAGAATTCTTAAGAACAGTAACTAAAGAAAGAGAATTCCAACAAGGGGGAAAGTAAGAAGAAGCAACTAGGTATTTATTGTAAAGATAGGAGAGAATAGGAAACCCATTCAGGATCATATGTCTTTATTTTCTTTATGACAGCCATGACTGGCTTCTCCTGCTTGGGTATGGTGCTTGCGTTTTCCAGCAGCCACTTGCTTGACCTCGGGCAGCACTACCTCCTGGACGCACCGAATGCAGGCTACCTTGGAGTCTTAGAGACGTCAAGGCGAGTGTCTAAGCAAGGCTAATATTATAACCGCTAGAAAACGAATTATAACAAGCACTAATAGGGCGATACTTTGAGGAATAAGAAGGTTACCCGGAGCTCTTGTAAACAAAAACTGAAGAGGGAGATTCCAAGGTGGAAAGCAAAAAGTAGCGAGTGTGAGAAATATATTCACATAGCTTAGCGCTTAAGCAGTGAAAGGAAATTATCAAACATAACAAGACATACCTGGTATAGGAAAAACAATTTATTTGTCTTGCAAAAATATGCTGAATTTTGCTGCTACAGTGTAGCTTGGTATAGTCTCTTTTCTCTGCTTAGCTTGGTATAGTATCCTCCGTCTAGGAGTGGGATGAAAAAGACACAAGGAACTGCGATCCGCGACGTACAGGAACTTTCTTCTGGGTCAGCTTCTTTCACAGTTTCTTATCTTGGTATAAGATGATAGTGCTTAGAGAATTTTTCTCTAGGAAGGCAAGGCTTTGCCCATAGGGTATCCTTTTTAAGGTAAGAAGGGTAACAAGAGATTTTCTCTGTTACAAAGTTGTGGCATTAGCCTAAAGGATTACAAAGAATTGGTAAGATGGTCTCGATATAGCGAGACAAGTGGGCGCCAATATAGGCCCCGCTGCAACAAAAATCCGGAGCGGCACAAATACGTCCGATACTGTTCGTGCTAGCTGAAAAAAGGAGGGAACAAAACCATCAGAAAAAAAACATAAAACCTCTGGTAAAGCCCGCCTAAAGTTCAAAACGAGGTTCGGGTTAAATCAGCCAATCAGGAGACCCGTTACATCTGTAAATTTCCGACACGAGGTATTTATTGCTAAGATAGAAGAAAATAGGAACCAGTTCAGGAATATATTCCTTTCTGGTAAATTTTTGATTTGTTCCCCGAAGGCCTTTACCCCCGTCAAATCTTTCCAAAACATCCTTAATTCCGTGCAAATGTATATGCTGAACTCAAATCGATAATTGTTTATTGAAGCAACCTACCTTTATTGATCTTAACGACCAGAAAAAATCGAACTTCTTCTCGCTGTTTATCTCACCCCTCAACCACCACTGAAATATGTCATTCACTGCAGAATGACTTTACACGTAGTAAGCTAATTTTCAGTATATTTACTTCTTTTGCGCAATTACTACGCGATTTTTTTGTTTCGGAACTCAATTTTATATATATAAATATATTCCTTTCTGGTAAATTTTTTATTTGTTCCCCGAAGGCCTTTACCCCGTCAAATCTTTTCAAAACACCCTTAATTCCGTGCAGATGTATATGCTGAACTCAAATCGATAATTGTTTATTAAAGAAACCCACCTTTTTTCATGTTATCAACCAGAAAAAAATCGGACTATATCTCACACCTTAGCAACGTTCTCATATCTGATTCACCGATGAATGACTTAGGATACTTATTTCGGCCTATTTACTTCCTTTGAGCAATTACTCCGCGATTTGTTTGGTTTCGGAACTAACTTTCCAAGTAGTAATTGCAAAAAGGAAGTAAATTGGCCGAAAAATCGGCAAACTAAGCGTGAAGTCATTCTGCAGTGAATAACATTTCTGAAGCGTGGTTACGGGGTGAGATAAACAGCAAAAAGAAGTTCGATATGTTTCTGGTCGTTAATTTGAAAAAAGGTAGGTTTCGTCAATAAACAATTATTGATTTGAGTTCAGCATTTACATTTGCACGGAAATAAGGATGTTTTGGAAAGATTTGATGGGGTAAAGGCCTTCGGGGAACAAATAAAAAAATTACATTGTTTCTTTGCTTTATGACAGCCATCACTGGCTTCTCTTGCATGGTGCTGAGTCCTGTGCCTCTTCTTGGTGGTCTCCTTGTTTAAATAGTGGAATGCTGACATAATGCTTGTTTTCAGTTCATTTTTGTTGTGACAAGAAGTTTTGTTGGTCTTTCGATCAGCTGCGTGTCACATATTAACTTAAGGGGGTTGAGGTTTGGTGAATTAGGTAACCAAATGGAAGAGATGATGTAGCTGCAGAAATTTTATGACAGCCATGACTCTGTTCACCTGCTTGTGTGGTATGGTGTCAAGTCCTTGCTTGACCTCGGGCAGCACTACCTCCTGAACGCACCGAATGCAGGCTACCTTGGAGTCTTAGAGACGTCACAGGGAGTGTCTAAGTAAGGCTAATATTATAACCGCTAGAAAACGAATTATAACAGGCACTAATATGGTGATAATTTGAGAGATAAGAAATTTCTCCAGAATTCATAAGAACAGCAAGTAAAAAAGCAGGCTTCCAACAAGGGGGAAAGTAAGAAGAAGCAACTAGGTATTTATTGTAAAGATAGGAGAGAATAGGAAACCCATTCAGGATCATATGTCTTTATTTTCTTTATGACAGCCATGACTGGCTTCTCCTGCTTAGGTATAGTGCTTGGGTTTTCCAGCAGCCACTTGCTTGACCTCGGGCAGCACTACCTCCTGAACGCACTGAATGCAGGCTACCTTGGAGTTTTAGAGACGTCAAGGCGAGTGCCTAAGTAAGACTTATTGTATAACCGCTAGAAAAAGAAACAAAACAGAGGCAAATATGATGATAATTTGAAGAATATAAAAATTACACGAAATTATGAAAACAAAAACTACAGAAGACTTCCAAGATGGAAAGTAAAAAGCAGCTAAGTATTTTGTGTAAAGATAGGAGAGAATAAGAACCCCTTCAGGAGCATATTTCTCTAGGACAATTGCGGATATAACCTAATCGATATAACTCAGTCCGTAAGCGGTATAAGTAAATACATAACCGGTATAAGTTAGTACATAATCGGTATAAGTTACTACATAATCGATATTAGTACATCGTTTGATTATCTATACGTATTCTCTTGGCTTTGTTTTTCTTTTCCGATCGCTTTTCCTTTTCGTTTTGGACTGAGATAGATAGATAGATAGATAGATAGATAGATAGATAGATAGATAGATAGATAGATACGAACAGACTGAGATAGATAGATACGAACAGACTGAGATAGATAGATAGATAGATAGATAGATAGATAGATAGATAGATACGAACAGACTGAGATAGATAGATACGAACAGACTGAGATAGATAGATACGAACAGACTGAGATAGATAGATAGATAGATAGATAGATAGATAGATAGATAGATAGATAGATAGTCTTTTGTGCAAATTAAGTGAAACAAAATGAATAATGAGTTCCTAAGTTATTTCACATTTTTCCTGATCACGTATAAATCGTATCTTGACATTTCCTCTTCCGATCGCATTTTCTTTTTCGTTTCGAACTGATGGATCCAGTTTGTTTCTTTGCCTTGATGACGCGACTAATACTTGAAAGGCTGACACCAACAATATCGGCGATCTCTCTGTAAGGCTTGCCAGTGTGTTCTTGCAGCGTTACAATTTTTGTACGCTTCACTGGAGTAATGTCTAACGCAGATAATGGTTGTAGCACAATTAATCGACAGTCTAGACAATAGTGATAAAAATCGGATGCAATTACCTAAGACGCAATATTTTCAAGGCCAAACAAATTACAATCTTAGACTCTGAAAATAGATTCATATTACTGCACACCACTGCAAATGACGTAACCCGAAGAAACTTTTATAATAAAAGCAACCCTTTTGTTTTCTAACACTCCAAATGAACAGTGGCCGGAACGTAGGGTAATGGTTAACGAACTAGTATGATTGAACATTGTTACTGAGTAGTGTTTGCTAGTTTTTTTTTATTAGGGATATCAATCCAAACTAAAAAGATATTTCTTTTTAAATCGTATCCCCACACTAAGCAAGGCGGTAACACCACTGATGTGCAAGGGGCTACATAAAAGTAAAAAAATATTAGATAGGAAGAGAATAAAGAGAAAGACGAACCAGTTAGAAAGTAGCAAGAGATGGATGGGAATACAGGTGTGATGACAGTTGCAAAGGTGAAGAGAAAGGAAAGGATATACTGGGTGGTGTAGAAAGAACTAGAGTCAAGTGGTTAAGAGATGAGTATTGACTTGCATTTAAATTCCTGGAGGTTGTAGACGTCAGAAAAGCAAGAATATGGAAGCGAGTTCCATAGGCAGGAAGTGCGAGTAAAAAGATTAAGTAGAAGAGAGTGAAAAGGAAGACGAACCAGTTAGAAAGGAGCAAGAGATGGATGGGAATACAGGTGTCATGACAGTTGAAAAGGTAGAGAGAAAGGAAAAGATATACAGGTGATGTAGAAAGAACTAAAGTCAGGTGGTTAAGAGATGGCTATTGATATTACATTTAAATTCCTAGAGGTTGTAGCCGTCAGGAAAGCAAGAATATGAAAGCGAGTTCTACAAGCGGGAAGTGCGAGAAAAGAAGCTAAGGGAGTAGAATTGCCGTCTGCATTTGGTTGATCTAACTGTGAATGAATGGGACCCAGTTGCCAGTCTTGTTGCACGTGTAAACTCTTGTGACAGGGGCACCAGTGACTTAACTTTGTCGTAGAAGAAGCCATGAAAATATTTATAGAACAGACATAGGGAAGCCACATCCCGTCGGTGAGAAAGTGGCTGGAGTCGAGCTGCCAGATCGGGATCTATCACATTGCAGATTCTCCTTTGGAGCCTCTTGATATTTAAATAAAAATGAAATTCTCGATTTACAGACAAACTTATATTTTCATGTTGCAAGCAGGCAGTATACGGTTTCAATTACTGATAATGACACCAGTTATTACCGCTGTAGGATTTTATTCACATTTTATGCAACTTCTTTTCATTGATCCAGAAAGGAAAAAGTAGGCATGCGTCTGTCCCTTTGTATGTATTTTATAATTGTAGAAGTATCTTCTCTTTCTTCTTCTTCTTCTTACTTCTTTTTCTTCTCTTTCTTCTTCTTCTTTTTTACTTCTTTTTCTTCTTCTTCTCTTTCTTTTTTCTTTTTTACTTCTTTTTCTTCTTCTTCTTACTTCTTCTTCTTCTTCTTCTTCTTCTTCTTCTTCTTTCTTCTTTTTTACTTCTTTTTCTTCTTACTTCTTATTTCTTCTTCTTCTTTTTTTACTTCTTCTTCTTCTTTCTTCTTCTTCTTCTTCTTTCTTCTTCTTTTTTACTTCTTTTTCTTCTTCTTACTTCTTATTTCTTCTTACTTCTTTTTTTTACTTCTTCTTCTTACTTCTTCTTCTTCTTCTTCTTCTTTCTTCTTCTTCTTCTTCTTCTTCTTCTTCTTCTTCTTCTTCTTCTTCTTCTTCTTCTTCTTCTTCTTCTTCTTCTTCTTCTTCTTCTTCTTCTTCTTCTTCTTCTTCTTCTTTTTCTTCTTTTTCTTGTTCTTCTTATTTCTTCTTACTTCTTTTTTTCTTCTTCTTCTTCTTCTTCCTTCTTCTTCTTCTTCTTCTTCTTCTTCTTCTTCTTCTTCTTCTTCTTCATTCTTCTTTCTTCTTCTTCTTTTTTACTTCTTTTTCTTCCTCTTCTTCTTACTTCTTATTTCTTCTTACTTCTTCTTTTTTTTACTTCTTCTACTTACTTCTTCTTCTTCTTCTTCTACTTACTTCTTCTTCTTCTTCTTCTTCTTCTTTTTCTTCTTCTTCTTCTTCTTTTTCTTCTTCTTCTTCTTCTTCTTCTTCTTCTTCTTCTTCTTTCTTCTTCTTCTTCTTCTTTCTTCTTCTTCTTCTTCTTCTTCTTCTTCTTTCTTCTTCTTCTTCTTCTTCTTCTTCTTCTTCTTCTTCTTCTTCTTCTTCTTCTTCTTCTTCTTCTTCTTCTTCTTTCTTCTTCTTCTTTTTTACTTCTTTTTCTTCTTGTTCTTCTTATTTCTTCTTACTTCTTTTTTTCTTCTTCTTACTTCTCTTTCTTCTTATTCTCTTTTTTATTCTTCTCTTTCTTCTTCTTCTTCTTCTTCTTCATTTCTTTCTTCTTCTTCTTTTTTACTTCTTTTTCTTCCTCTTCTTCTTACTTCTTATTTCTTCTTATTCTCTTTCTTCTTCTTCTTCTTCTTTCTTCTTCTTCTTCTTCTTCATCTCTTTCTTCTTGCTTCTTTTTTACTTTTTCTTCCTCTTCTTCTTACTTCTTATTTCTTCTTACTTCTTCTTTTTTTTACTTCTTCTTCTTCTTCTTCTTCTTCTTCTTCTTCTTCTTCTTCTTCTTCTTTCTTCTTCTTACTTCTTCTTCTTACTTCTTCTTCTTTCTACCGTACTCTTTCAGAGCGTAGGCGGTCCACATCTTATCCCTTGTGGCTCCTAGTACTACTTTTCTTGTTATCCCACTATATCCCCGATCCGCAATCCACCTGCTCAAGTCTATCAAGTATGCCATGCATTGCTTTCTCTTTGTCTCTTTTCCCTTCTATTATGCCTCACGTGCGCATCAGGTTCTCCAAGCCCTCTTTCCTCATTACATATCCAAAATCTTCAGCTGTCTTTTCCTCATGTTAAGTATCTCAATAAAATTTAACATAAAAAAAAAAAAAAATTAATAGAAATTATTAGAAATTATTTTAAAAATCCTAATTCTAAATGATTAATATTAAGATTTTGAATTTTCGATTTGTAAATAAATTCTATTTTAATGAATTAGTAACCGAACATTTTGAGTAACCGGAACAGATGTAAAAATATTTTGGAAACTTTAATTGGCAAAGGAGAAAATGAAAACAATTCTCATAAAAATTCATTTTTTTTCTTCTTCAGAATATGACATCTTAAAGTTATATTATTTTTAAAATCAATTAAAATTCTTTTATCTACATTGAAAATAGCGTAGATTTAATGCACTTTTTATTTTACTATTCAGAGCAGAATTTCGGAAAAATGGTCCCGTAATTAACAAAAAATACATTATTTACATCCCTCAATGAGTCCTGCATTTAACTGATAAATAAAAATTGGTATATATAATGTATTTTTAGAAGATTTTGTGCAATTAATTGAAGTGGGGGGGGGGGGAGAGATGTAAAAAATATATATTTTTATTAACATTTTCTAAAATAGTAATTTGATAAATAATTTCATTCATTTGTAAATAAGTTCTGAAAGTTTCATTAAAATCAGGCAATTAATTGATTTTACAAGAATTTTCAAATTAATGTGTCTTTCAATGCCAAAGAATGACGTGCAGTATTAGATTTTGCTTAATAGTCACATTACGTAAATATAGTGTGAATTGCTGACGGAAAACAAAAAAAAAGAAATTTTAATTAAGATTTCCAACATGTTAGAAAAGATTAAAAAATTAAAAAAAATGATGACAACAAAATTTGATCTTTTCTTTTAATAATAGCATAAACATTTTGATGATAAAACTTTGTTTTTTATTAAGTTTGAGCCCATTTAACATTATACTATGCTGTTTTTTCGGCAATTGAGAACTCACGAAAGATATACCGAAGGCGGTGTTTGGGTTTAGGGAAAGAAAGAAAAATAGATTGAGTACGAATTCATAAAAAGTTACACGAGATACCAGATTAGCAACTAGGTCCCACCCTTTTACAGTAAAACAAATAAGATGTAACCGTAAATTCTACTCCAACAGCTTCTTTTCTCGCGCTTCCCGCCTGTGGAACTCCCTTCCACAAGTCTGCTTTCCCGACAGTTACAATCTCCAGGTGTTTAAATGTAGGGTCAATAGACACCTCCTATCACACTAACTCCCAACTATTCTCACAACACTCTCATCTACCCAACCCTCATTCTCGGTATCCTCACCCGCCTATCACCCACCCTCTGTTATTTCCTATATTTAACCAGCCTTTCTCCACTCTACGTAGCCCCCTGCACAGTAGTGGCAGTGACATGCCTTGCTCGGGGTGAAACGCTTATAAAAAAAAAATAAAAATAAAAAATAAAAACGGTTGTTTTGTTTTTATGGCATATCAACACCTCGGCGGGTCATTTATTGCCAACTAAATTTTATTTATTTATTGCTGGTAATACATTTTTTCTTTCAACAGTTTATTGTTGTTTTTATGTAAGTTTTGTGTCTAATAATACTTTTTTCTTTTCGACTATCAAGGATTTGTTTTTTTTAAGGGTAGGGCCCCCAAGTCTTACCCTTGTTATTTAACTCATAACTGGAGGGAAGGGACGGATTAATACCTTTCCCAAAGGTACCAGTGCTTAAGTGAATGCAGGGTATTCAACTGGAATTCGAACTCGGCTCACCGATGTCTCTTTCCGGGACGATACCCACTGCACCACAACGCACATCCGTCACTAAACGCTTACAGCACCTGGTATTCCCATGCTGTCACCCATCTAAGTACTGACCAGACTCAACGTAGCTTAACTTCGGTGCCCATCTAAGTACTGACCAGACTCAACGTTGCTTAACTTCGGTGCCCATCTAAGTACTGACCAGGCTCAACGTTGCTTAACTTCGGTGATCGAGCGAGAACCGGTGTATTCAACGTGATATGGCCGCAAGCCGAATAAAAACGGATTCATCATAATAATTTTTTTCCTTATTTTTTTTTAAAATTCGTGATTCATTACATATGTAAATTCCGTAACTCCAGCATCACTCAATTCATCAGACTCTTTTGTAGTTTATTATTTGAAGAACTTTTTGCAAGCGTAGGTTCAGAACCGCCATTTTGGGAGAGATTAATAAAATTTGACCAGCGAGTCGATTCAAAGTTGATGAATGTATTTTTTTTTTAAATTTCTTCTTTGATTACTCGCGACTTCTGAAATAATAAAGAATACTTTGTTAGTTTTTTTGCGATGTAATTGGAACGAAAAAATTATTCAGGTAAATTGATATAATTAAGTATGAATAAATGTTTATTTATCTAATGGACACCATTTTTTTGTTTTTTGTTTTCCACATCCTTTCCTCTCTGTCACTAAATCCAGCTTATACATTGAGAAAAGAATCATTTTTTAGAAGCAAGGAGAACATAAATTAATGTATCTTTCAATGCCAAAAAATGACGTGTAGTATTAGATTTTGCTTCATAGTCACATTACGTAAATATAGCGTGAATTGCTGACGGAAAACAAAAAAAAGAAATTTTTATTAAGATTTCGAACACATTTAGAAAAGATTAAAGAATTAAAAAAATAATGACAACAAAATTGTATCTTTCTTCTTAATAATAGCATAAATATTTTGATGACAAAACTTTGTTTTTATTAAGTTTGAGCCATGTCATTCTGCATTTCGCCGATTGTGGCTTTTATCTCCGGAACATATTAAAGATATACAAATGTTGGTTACGAAATTCATTATAAATTTTCATTTCAAACCAAGTATCTGCATAGATTTATATTTTATTTTTTTAAATCATTTCACCCCAAGCAAAGAATTCCACTGCCACTATCGCGCAGGGGGTTACATAGGGGAAAGTGCTGAGGAAGATTATAGGAGGCGTCAGGAAGTGGGTAAGAGAATTATGACTGTGGCCATAAAGTGAGGGATCAGTTTATATATTGATTGTAATGTAGAATTGATCCCCAACTTTATATCCACATTATAATAGTATAGAATTTTTTTTTAATCATTTCACCCCAAGCAAGGCATTCCACTGCCACTATTGCGCAGGGGGTTACATAGGGGAAAGTGCTGAGAAAGAGTGGTTAGATATAGGAAATGTCAGAAGGAAGGTAATAGACGGGTAAGGATGTACAGGGGAAGAGTGTTTGAGAGAATAGATGCGAGTTAGTGAGATAGGAGATGTTTATTGACCTTACATTTAAACTCCTGGAGGTTGTAGCTGTCGGGGAAGCAAGTATGTGGAAGGGAATTCCACAGGCGGGAAGTGCGAGAAAAGAAGCTGTTGGAGTAGAAATTGCGGTGACATTTTATCGGTTTCACTGTAAAAGGGTGGGACCTAATTGCTAATCTAGTATCTCGTGCAAATTAATTTTAATAGCCTGTGTTATGAGGCTTTCATTGATTACCAGAATGAAATAACAACGCTCCATTTTGAAAGCTAAACTTAATTGTAAAATTGTTTCTTCAAAAAGCAATTACGATTTGGAGATAAAATATTTTGTGATATGATTCATCGTGTTAAATCGTAACTTTCACATTGACTGCAATACACTTCTGTCAAAATCGACCCTCCATATTGTGTGTGTGTGTGTGTGTGTGTGTGTGTGTGTGTGTGTGTGTGTGTGTGTGTCTCGGGAATTCTTTATACCACTTGAAGCTATTCAATCTGTCACTTTAATTTCTTTTTTTTAGGTCAAATGGATTACCCCCCAGTCACAGGCCCACCTCATTTCGTTTTGATATCGCACGCCACTCCGATAAAAGCTGTCCTCTGGAGGTGTGGGTCTTAAAACCGAAAGAAAAACTATTTTCGAATAGGAAACCCTAATAAATTATAATGTTGTCATTTTTCATCATATTTCGATTTCTGCTATGGTCGCGCAATATACCAAGTCTGCAGAAAGACCTAAGGCAGGTCGTGGTGTGTTATTATAGCCCCATTTCATGTTTTTTCATATCACCCTAACATCCCTAGTGTTACAGAGACAAGGTTCTCCTTAGTGTGTGGGCTGTATTTAACAAGACAATTTTTTTGTATATCTCTTAAACTGGGATTTCCAGGGGTTCTTTCAAAGTGTTGTTTTATTCCATTTTTGATCATTCCAAGTGCACCTACTATCACTGGCACAACTCTTGTTTTCAATTTCCACATTTTTTCTATTTCAATTTCCAGGTTTTATATTTTTGACAGTTTTTCAAATTCCTTGGTTGCTATGTTACAATCCGCTGGACAAGCCATATCAATTAATAGGAAAGATTTTCCTTTTGATTTTTTTAACAACAATATCTGGCCAATTTGCTTCAATTTTCCTGTCTTTGTAGATGGTGTAATCCCATAGAATGGTTACATCTATTTTTGTAACCGGAGTTGGGTGACGTTCATAGCAGTGATTGTTTACAGATTTTTCATAGTGTCTGCACATTGTCCAATGTAAATTTTGCCCTACTCTATTATGACGATTTTTATATTCATTTGGGTCAAGTACAGAACATCCTGAGATTAGATGAACTATTGTTTCTAGGTATTTATCACAGAACCTGCATTTTGGATCCACATTATTATGCATAATATTTGCCTGAAAGTTTCTAGTGAAAAGACTTTGGTATTGCGCTGCAAGAATAAAGCCTTCAGTCTCAGACTTTAATCCAGATGCACGTAACCATCGATAAAATTTAACTTTATCAACATTGGATTTATTGGCACGTTCTGGATATTGGCCATGCAGAGGTTTGTCTTGCCAGCGTTGTTTCATCTGTTCAAGAGATTTATCCTTGCCTTTCTTTTTCATATTTTTTGCCGCAATAGTTGGTTCTTGGCTTCTGTTTTGATTTTCTACAGATTCTGCTAAATGCAAATCTTGTTTGTATTTACTGCCTTCTTTCATTATTGATTATTTTTTCTTTCTGACTTCATCTTATTTGACTAATTTTATCATCCAGTCCTTTGTTGTTTCTATGTATGTCAGTAAGCCAATAGTTGTTGTCTTGCATGACAATTCTAGCTGAATAAAACCTCTTCCACCTTCTTTACGGGGTATGTATAGACGGTCTACATCAGCCTTTGGATGATGCATCTTATGCTTAAAAAGAAGATTTCTTGTTTTAGAATCCATTCGTCTTAGAGTCCAGTTTAAGATGTTGAAACTACATTGGACAACTGGGATTGAAGGATATTAATGGCCATAATTCTGCTCTGAGAATTTAATTCAGTTTTTAATATCAGTCGTAGCCTTCTATAGTACGCTTTAAGCACTATTTTTTTCATTTTCTATGGTGAATTTTTCTCTCTCATTTACACCTAGGTATTTATAAGCTTCTTCTGGCTCTAAATGCTTTATTATTACAGCAGGTCTAAGCTAATTGAGGATGTTTGTTGTAGCGATCCTCGTAAAACTGTAGCTTTAGCACATTTATTCAAATTGAATTTCATTCCAATGTCTTCACTGAAGCATTTTACAGTTTGCAGAAGACCTTCTAGCTCGTTATCATTCTTAGCATACAACTTTGTCATCCATGTAAAATAGTTGGCTTATTTTCTTTTGAGCTATTTTATAACCACATTCTGTCTTGTTAAGTTGAATGGTTAATGCTATTAATGATATGTAAAATAGTAAGGGAGACAAAGAGCCACTTTGAAATATACCTCTTTTGATGTTTATTTCACCAGACCTATAGATTCCATTTATATGATTGAGCTAAAGGGTTGTTTTCCATATCGACAGACATCGCTTGATGAAATTGATGATGACGGGTGATACCTTGTACATATTTAAGGTCTTTAAGATCCAGGAATGTGGTACACTATCGAATGCCTTACTATAATCTATCTAGGCAGTACGAAGATTTTTCTTTGCATTGTAGCAGTTTTCTAAGACCATTCTATTAATAAGTAATTGGTCTTTCCATCCCTATCAGCCATGTTTGCGCCCTTTTTGTTCAAGCGGTAGAATGTTATTTATTTCCACGAAGAAATATGTCTGTTTTGTTAAAATAGCTGTTAATAGTTAGTATGTTATCGGAAAGCATGTAACTGGTCTGTAGTTTTTCGGGTTATTTGTGTCACTATTCTTGGGTAGAAGAAATGTAATTGCTTTGATCATCCATGCAGGAATTTTAATGGGATCGTTAACCAGTTTTTGAAGTTCTTTGGCTAGATTTTTATGTACTGTATTTAAATAATATAGACAAAAGTTGGGAATTCTATCTATTGCTGGAAATTTCCAATTGTGTGCTTTTTTTCAGAGCATATATAACATCCTATTCTGTGATTTCAGCCCATGTCTGTTCTGGTTTACTTTTTACTTGTTCTATCTCTTGCACAATCCAGTCTGCTTCTTCGTTATGTGCAAGCCCATATTTTTCCCAGAACTGTATCACTTCTTCCATTTTGGGGGTGGGGACTGTCACTTCAATTCTTTTTTTACCTATTTCCTCTGTAAAATCTCTTTGCATCGGTTTGAAAAATCTTGTTTTGTCTGTAAAATTATTATTAGTAGTAGTATTATTATTTCTGGTGTATAATCAATTTTTCCTGGTCTCAGCCAGTGATCTCAGGTCAGCAATGACATCATGAGCATTTTCTCAGAGAAGAAAAAAAAATACAAAAATAAACCAACAAAAACAACAACAAAAACAGCTAAGATCACATATATTTTATGTAGATAAAGCTTTCGTAAGGTGTGGGTTGTGATTGTGAGTACAATTGTTTTGTATTTTTCAAGGCCTAGTCTACCAAGGATCACTTTAGACTACTGGAGTCTTTTCCAATCAAACCGAGGGCTCCAATTACAACTGATGTTGTTGATGTTATTAATGTCCTCATGTGCCAATTTCTGATTAAAGGAATTTAATCCAGGACCAGACGAACAACAGGCAGAAGGACAGATGGATCTGCAAAAACATTTACGTCGTAAAGCATACAAAGTTTCCGTCCTCAATTAATGCCCTTGGCGTCATGCTTTTGTTCTTCGTTCAAAACGGCCTGAGAGTCACCGCTTTGACATACCAGGAGGTACTGAGGAGCGTGGTGAAGCCCTGGATGGACGAGTACGTCGCTGGACTCCAGGAAGACCATGTCCTTTTCCATAGCGACGGACGCCTCCACGATGGTAGCTTTCAGAGTGTCGACCGTGTTGTGGACTTGCTTGTCGGTCTTGGCTTCGATCACACCCCAGAAGAAATAGTTAAGGGGGTTGCAGTAGGGTGAAGAGGGCGTCCTCATCTCATCATTCAACTGGAATTCGAACCCAGATCTCCGATTTCTCGTTCATCTACTGCAGCACACCGCTTATCCGTATAAAACTGAGCTTATGGTAAAAGAAAATGAACTAAATCATTTGTTTCAATTAATTTGCACAAAGACGGTGGTGGGAAAATGAGTGCAACCGAATTTCTAGTTTAGGAAACAGAAATATATTCTTCAGTTTTTGAATTTCTCAATCGTAGGCCAATGCGGTGAATTAAAAATTGCTATTTTGTTTTGCTGATAAAACAACAAAATCAGGCATCTATCCCTCTATTTTTAAGATATCATAACACTAATGTAGTTGCCTCGGTGATGCTTGGTAAATTGGCCTTGTGCCAAACACGCCCGAAGTCCCCATAATTTAAATATCAGAAGGTTGAAATGTGAAATGATAAAATATTTTCTGTGTATATTAAAGCAAAGATTTATTTACAGAATAACAAAAGTGAAAGAAGGAAAATATAAGTGAAACTTTGTTAACTGAACACTATAATATATTTGCGAGAAGAAAACTGTTCATTGAGAAAATTCATACAGTTTTATAGTTAAAATAGCTGGTAGAGGAATATAGGTATTTAAAATGTCCGCAGAAGTTTAGAGTCCATGGTTGTGTAGTAGCAGAATGTAAAGTCATTGTTCCTTCCTCTTTTTAGTAGGTTGCGACAGGTTGGGAGAAAGAGAAGGCAAAACAAATAAAGGAGTGGTACTTAACACGTCCATTTGCTTGTTGCTGTTGTCCTCTTTAGCAGCGTGATATAAAAGTGAGGAAAAGGACGTTGGAAGAAGAAGGTGAATGAAACTGTGGCGTGCCCGACGTCCGGGTTGGCGTGGAGTGAAAAAGAAGGAAAAAAATTGGCAGTGAGGGCGAGTCAGATTGAAATTTCTTATTTACATGGTCAGGTGCTGTCAGCTAAGTGCTTCCACGGGCTGACGAACTGACAAGTGACCGGTCAGGGGCCCAACCTTAAATATTGAATTCTGGTCACGTGAGAGGCTCCCAAAACGATTTTTTCTTTAGCTGTGACCCCCCCCCCCCAAAAAAAAAACCCTTTTCGCTGACGTATTTTGAATTTCTCGGTTTAACAACCAATCAGGATCCAGAGTATCGCTTTTCACGCTGACTTGTGAAAAAGAAAAGCTTTTAGCTGTTTGGATCATTTTTTGCAGATGTGTAATTTTTCTTTGGGTTTTTCCCAAATGTTGTAGTCGTTTGAATCCGATTTTGCGGGTGTGCAATTTATTTTGTGTATTTTTTTTTTACTGGTATAGGATTTGTATCCTATAAATTCAAGCCAAGATAGATGATCTTGGTTTGAATTTATAGGATACAAGATACTGCTTGGGATAAAAATACAAACTCCAGTAATAACTAACACTGTAAATCTAATTTCTCACCTCTATTTTCTCCTGTCTTCCCATGATTTCGTTTGTCTGGATAAATCTAACTTATTCATTATTGTATGAATTTGGTCCGATGAGCGGTTTGTAAGAGCTTCGCGAAATAAAATATTACCAATGGATTTATAAAAGCATCCAAATTATTTTCATTATAATACTCTGTTAAATTCTAACATTGTCTTCTCATCAGATTACAATCTCCTGTGAAACCCCCCACCCAAAAAAAACAAACTTTTCGCTGACGTATTTTGAATTTCTCGGTTTAACAACCAATCAGGATCCAGAGTATCGCTTTTCACGCTGACTTGTGAAAAAGAAAAGCTTTTATCCGTTTGGATCCTCTTTTGCTGGTGTGTAATTTTACTTTGGGTTTTTTAGTTGGTTGATGGTTCGGATATATATAGGATTTGTATCCTATACTAATTGTATTAATCCGTCTCTTCCCTCCAGCTATGGGTTAAATAGCAGGACAGTTTGGGTCCTATAGCCTTGGCTGGCAACCAATCTACCGCAGAAAGCAATAGCAACCAACTGCGGGATAATCTTCCCAGTCAGTCATGTCTCTTTCGAGACATGATCGCCTAAGCGTGTATCACGTATGGCACTTAACTGACTGAATATAATAGTTGGAATAATGACTAAGGCTTCTACTGGTCATAAAGTGGGGGATCAGTTTATTACTTCATAACAATAGGAAACCGATCCCCCACTAATTACTACATAATAATATAATGCATTTCTTTCCCCTCTAGCTATGAGTCAAATAACAGGACAGATTGGGTTCTATAGCCATGTCTGACAACCAGTCTACCGCAGAAATCAATGGCAACCTATTGCGGGATAATCTTCTGCCCAGTCAGTCATGTCTCTTTCGAGACATGATCGCCCAAGCGTGTTTCACGTATGGCACTTAACAGACTGATCCTATACTAAGAACCAAATATATTCCTCTGATTCTTTGGAGAAAGAAAACATCGAAAGTAGATATGTATTTATCTATTTATTTAGAATTCCATCCAAAGCAAATACCCAGAAACATTTATCGTATTTCCTGACTGAAACAATGAACAAAGATGTTTTTTCTCGATTTTTCTAATTTTAGAATCGCTGGCGAATGCACAGAATCAGACACACTGAAGGTTGATGCATGCAAATGTGGAAAACCCTGACAAGTTCGATTTGATATCTTGAAGGGAGTGAGATCAGTTCTTGGGCCAGCGAGTTGTAGAATATTTATTCTGCCATTGGGGAAGCCGCCGTTCATTATTAAGAAGAACTGCCGATTGCCATTTCTGAATGTCTTCTCCAAGGTTCACCTCACGTCAGATATCGAAATGTAAATCGCATACCTGATACGTCAAGTGTCTTTCGAAAGACACTTGGCGGGTATCAGGTATAAGAACATAAACAATATCCCTGGAAAACGTTTCGATTTTCTGGTAAATTTTTATTTTGTTCCCCGAAGGCCTTTACCCCGTCAAATCTTTCCTAAACTTCCGTAATTACGTGCAAATGTATATGCTGAACTCAAATCTTTAATTGTCTATTGAAGAAACCTATCTTTTTATCGACCAGAAAAATCGGACTATATCTCACCTCTTACCACCGTTCTCATACCTGATTCACTGCTGAATGACTTGAGGCGTAGGATACTTATTTCGGCCTGTTTAGTTCCTTTGAGCAAATACTCCGCGATTTGTTTGGTTTCCGAACTCAATTTCCGCGTAGTAATTGCAAAAAGGAAGTAAATTGGTCGAAGAATCGGCAAACTACGGGTAAAGTCATTCTGCAGTGAATAACATTTTTTGAAGCGTGGTTACGGGGTGAGATAAACAGTAACAAGAAGTTCGATATTTTTCTGGTTGTAAACTTGAAAAAAGGTAGGTTTCGTCAATAAACAATTATCGGTTTGAGTTCAGCATTAACATTTGCACGGAAATAAGTATGTTTTGGAAACATTTGAAGGGGTAAACGTCTTCGGGGAACAAAACAAAAATTTACCGATTTTCTTTTCGCTTAAAGTAGAGAAGACGTATCATACTTCTTCTTCTGTGTGCCTTGTTCCTTCAGGATGGAAGTGATCATGGCTTTCCACGTCTTCCTATCCCTGGTGGCTCTTAGCACGCTTTCTTCTGTTACACCATGCAACTCAGGTTCATCATCCACCTGATTAGGTCCTTCAAATATGTTATCCGCTGCTTTCCCCTATCTCTTTTAACATCTATCTGGCCTGTTAGTATCAGGTTCTCCAAGCCCTCCTTCCTCATTGCATGTCCCAGGAACTTCAGCTGTCGCTTCCTGATGCTCAGTATTTATTTCCTTTTTGTTTCCATCATTTCTAAGACTTCATCATTTATCACATGCTTGATCCATGATATTCGCAGCATCCTTCTGTAGAAACACATTTCAGTTGCTTCAAGTTTTCCCTTCATCTTTGATGATATTTTCCAGCATTCACTGCCATATTGAAGGACGGACATCACATAGCAATCCAGTATTGTCTTCTTTGTTTCTAGCGAAATTGTCCTGTTTCTTAATACTTTACTCAACTTCTGGAATGCCTCCTTGTGCTTTTGGATCTCAGGAATATAAATATATAGAAACTGATGTGACCACAAAGTGAGGGGTCAGTTTATATATTGATTGTAATATGGAATTGATCCCCCACTTTATATCCAGTATTCTTCTGTAGAACCACATTTCTGTTGCTTCAAGTCTTTCCTTCATCTTTGATGATATTGTCCAGCATTCACTGCCATATTAAAGAACTGACAACACAGCAATCCAGTATTCTCTTTTTTGTTTCTAACGAAATTGTCTTGTTTCTTAATACTTTTACACACTACCTCAAATATAGAGTTACCTTTGCTACTTATCGACGGTCACCAAATTCTACAGAATGTCAAGGAAGTCATAAACTACATCAAAGACGAGATAATATTTATAAGTCTACTCCCGGTTTACATTCCTCCCCAGTTCTTCGAACAGGATTAGAGGTGTGTCTATTTTTTTCATGATTATATTTCCGTTTTCCTTTAATGTTTTATCATTCTCTTTCCTTGCAAGTAGCCTCTTGCTTTTTTGTGGCATTGTTCCCTTACTTTGAGAGAACTGAATCAAAGAAATTCGAATGTCTTCTTACTTAATAAAATCTCTTTTTGTCGTAGATAATTTTAATAAAAAGAGATATTTAATGTTAATGTTAAAAACTATAAAAACTGTATGGTATATTCATATTAAATTTTTTTTTATCTAGTTCCTTTTCTTAACTCAGACCTAAAAGTCAACTTTTTTTTACTTTTCAACGGTTGGCCAAATCATCAAATATTTTCAATTAAAGTTGAGACTCGTACATGTTCATCAAGCATAAAACTCTGATCGACTGGAACCAACGCCATGTGGATAGAATTTCAAATTACCTGTTTATAGTATATTTACATAGAATCAAACATTACTGTATATGAAATGTAATATAACAATCTGGCCCCACCCGAGGAAGGCTGATGCAAGCGAGGGTGTTTCCGGTCGTTGAAAGGAACGGATGTCGTTTGACCTTATTTCCGGCAGCAGCGGAAATAACTACAGAGGCAAACAGAACAGGTGTCTCTGAGAATTACGTGGGCGTGCGTGGGCGAGGCAAAACCGGAAGAAAAAGTCCCGGTTCTGGAAGATTATAAAAAGACCTCGGCACACGGATTCGCCAGTAGAGGAGCAACAGAGATCGGCCGGTGAAGACTACACTCCCGTCAACCCATTAGAAGCGCGCTCTCTCAATTCTCTGTTCCCTATTCTACACGGTTCATCGTCATTAATAAAAATATAACTTCATATTTTTATATATATGCGTGTTTGTTGTTTGTCGATATATAACAGACACATAATTGGTGCCGTGACCAGGATTCGAACTTGGGTTACCACGGCGACGATTGAAATTCAACGGACTTAAAACTACCAGATAGAAAGAAAAAAGAAGACGAAAATAGAAGCAGCCGCACGACTATAGACATCAGCCAAGGTAGGTGACTCTTTGATTTGATAGTGTGTGTGTTCTGCTCTTGTTTATAATAAGTCTAGTTAGAAAAAAAAATGGAACAGCATACTTTTGCCGATCTGACCCTAGAATTGAGAAATGTGGATTGTTCGGTGTCGAACACATTAAGGGTAGAACGGAGGGGGTGCAGGACTACATGCAGAGAGTAGTACGCCTAGCGGAGAGCGCATAGGTTGGGGTTGACGGGAGGAATAAAGTTGAGATATTTACCTATCTGTAAGTATAAAACATCTGAGTTAATGATTTATTTTTTTGTTAATATTTTACCATATATGTGAAGTGAGTTTACTGGTACGTTGCTTAATTAATCTTACTTTTATTGAGTAAGTGAAATGTAAAATCATGTAAAGGAAGTTTCTTCTACTCTTTAAAGTGGATAATTGGATTAACTTGTTGATAACAATGTTTTCTTTGGTTTGTGCAGTGTTAGGTTTTCTTTTTTTGGATTTCTTTTCAATGACTGTACACTACAAAATGATTTACATTTCTATGTTTGTGAATTATGCTTTTGTGCAGGTTCCCATCAATTCAACATCCTCTGTGAATTTTCATTTATGTGACTTGGGAAATATCTTTTGAAGATATATCAATTTCTGAAAACTTTATATTGACACGGATAGACCTGCAGATTCCACAGTTGATCGGAACAAAAAGAAAGAACAACTGAAAAGTCTTGTAGACTTATTGGCTGATATGCTATAGGATTGGGAAAGAAGCAGTGGGAGGATTAACGATAGTTTAAGTGAAATAGTTAGGAAGATACAAACGTGGAAAATTATTAATAGTATCTAAAGCATAAAGTAAATTATACGTCTCTGGTTCAGTGGTTTGGTCCCCAATTACGCAGAAATTTCCCAATTTTTCAGTGGACACCATGCCGGTAGAATTGCGCGATATGGAGGAGATTCCTATCCGCAAACTAGGAAATACCTTGGAACAGATAGATATGGAAAGATTTAGTGAAGGGTATGAAGAACTCCCGAAGAAGTTGACGATAGGAGTCATTGCTGGCATAGTCGGCGTTATGATAATCCTTGGAATAATAGCTAGGAAGCGGATTTTTAAGTGTGAAAGAAGCAACAGTGCTTCGGGAAAGGAAAGGGAGTTATCCGTTGTGAATAGTACTCCAGGGTCAACGGGTGTTCAACACTCAAATGTCTCTGCGTTAAACAGAGAGATGTCAACAAATCAGATATGCTTGGATTCGAATCCAGAGGAAGTAGTTCAAGGAATAGAAGACATTGTACAAACTAAGGAACTACGAGTCACGGGTCCATTTTTTTAGACTAAATTAAGATAGATGAAACCTCCAATCCTCCACAAGTAAATTGCATGCGGATTAACGTTGGAATCAGGGTAATTTTCTTCATTTTCTATTGAACATTTCTCGGTCAGACTATGAATGATATGTACGGCAGATAATGGCCATTTTTCTGTGTTCAAACATAGTATGTTTGAAATTAAATTAAATTAAAAGAAGTTACATGTGTAACAATAAACTCGAGCAGAAACACGCATGGTGTTGGTCAAAGGTCATTTACTCGATGTCAGTTTAGAAACTGGGGCGCGGTTACCGCCTATGATCATGTGGTCGTGCATCGAGGCGTCTACGCTTATGGACAGAGTCGAGAAAGAAAATGAACATTTTTAAGAACTTTGCCCAATTCTGTGAAAATGGATATTAAAAAAAAAAAAAAAAAAAAAAGAACAATGAAACATCGAGCTGGTAGAACAATTTTCACGATGGACACGAACATTGTTGGGTTGCCGATGTAGGCTCCCCTATATATTTTTTTGTTGTTTTTTTGTTTCGGCATGCACATGTTTTGTTGTTTTGGCGTGCACATGTTTTATACAATTGTCGGGCTTGTGTGGCATGGGGAGGAGTGTGAGGGTGTTGCGCTTAAAATGTTCTTAGGTGAACATTTTGGAAAATGGGAGGGCGAGGAATGTAATATAACAATCTGGCCCCACCCGAGGAAGGCTGATGCAAGCGAGGGTGTTTCCGGTCGTTGAAAGGAACGGATGTCGTTTGACCTTATTTCCGGCAGCAGCGGAAATAACTACAGAGGCAAACAGAACAGGTGTCTCTGAGAATTACGTGGGCGTGCGTGGGCGAGGCAAAACCGGAAGAAAAAGTCCCGGTTCTGGAAGATTATAAAAAGACCTCGGCACACGGATTCGCCAGTAGAGGAGCAACAGAGATCGGCCGGTGAAGGGAGACACAACAGATAAGACTACACTCCCGTCAACCCATTAGAAGCGCGCTCTCTCAATTCTCTGTTCCCTATTCTACACGGTTCATCGTCATTAATAAAAATATAACTTTATATTTTTATATATATATGCGTGTTTGTTGTTTGTCGATATATAACAGAAATATCTACTAACGTTCTTTCTGGATTTTGAAGAATTAGTTTAGTTCAATTCTGATTCTTATTTCTGAGTCATGATCCATTATTTCGACACCCGACTTCAATTGATAAAACATATTGGCACTTTTACACATTTAGCGGTTGGATGGGATCTGACAGACAGAATGTGCTTATAAAATAGCTCAAAAGAAAATAAGTCATCTATTTTACATGGATGACAAAGTTGTATGTTTAGAATGATAATGAGCTGGAAGGTCTTCAGCAAATTGTAAAATTCTTCAGTGAAGACATTGGAATGAAATTCAATTTGAATAAATGTGCTAAGGCTACAGTTTTACGAGAATCGCTACAACAAACATCCTCAATTAGCTTAGACCCTGCTGTAACAATAAGAGATTTAGAGCGAGAAAAAGCTTATAAATACCTAGGTGTAAATAAGAGTGAAAGAATTCACCATAAAAAAAATGAAAGAAATAGTGCGTAAAGAGTACCATCGAAAGCTACGACTGATATTAAAACCTGAATTGAATTGATAAAGTGGGGCAATATTTACACTGGACAATGTGCAAAAACTATGAAAAATATGTAAACCATCACTGGCATGAACATCACCCAGCACTAGTTACAGAATTAGATGTCACAATTCTATGTGATTACACCATCTACACCGATAGAAACATCGAAGCAAATAGGCCGGACATTATTGTTAAAAATCAGAAAGAAAAACCTTTCCTATTAATTGATAAAACTTGTCCAGTGGATTGTAACATATCAACCAAGGAATTTGAAAACTGTCAAAATATAAAAACCTGGATATTGAAAGAGAAAAAATGTGGAAATTAAAAGCCAGTATCGTACCAGAGATAGTAGGTGCACTTGGAATGATAAAAAATGGAACAAAACAACACATTTAAAGTATCCCTGAGAACACCAGCTTGAGAGATATACAAAAAATTGTCTTCTTAAGTACAGTCCACATACACTAGGAGAACTTTGTCTATGTAACGCTAGGGATGATAGGGAAGATATGAAAACACATGAAATGGAGCCATAACAACACGCCACTACCTGCCTTAGGTCTTCCTGCAAACTTGGTAGGTAGTGCGACCATAGGAGAAATTGATTTATAATGAAAAATGAAATAATAATAATAATAAAAAGAATAATAAAATAAAAATAATAACAATGAAAGAATTAAAGCCAGGAGAAACTTATAAATACCGAGGTGTAAACGAGAGTGAAAAAATTCACCATAAAAAAATGAAGAAAAAATAGTGCGTAAAGAGTACTATAGAAAGCTATGACTAATATTAAAAACTGAATTGAATTCTCAGAACAGAATTATGGCCATTAATAGCCTTGCAATCCCAGTTGTCCAATATAGTTTCAACATCTTAAACTGGACTCTAAACGACATCAGGCGAATAGATTCTAAAACAACAAAGCTTCTTTCTAAGCATAAGATGCATCATCCAAAGGCTGATGTAGACCGTCTATACATACCCCCGTAAAGAAGGTGGAAGAGGTCTTATTCAGTTAGAATTGTCATACAAGACAACAACTATTGGCTTACTAACATAGAAAAAACAAAGGACTGGATGATACAATTAGTCAAACAACATGAAAACAGAAAGAAAATATATTCAATAGTAAAAGAAGGCAGTAAATACAAACAAGATTTACATTTAGTAGATTCTGCAGAAATGCAAAACAGAAGCCAAGAACCAACTATTGCGGCAAAAATATGAAAATGAAATCCAAAGATAAATCTCTTGAACAGATGAAACAACGCTGTCAAGACAAACCTCAGCATGGTCAATATCCAGAACGTGCTAATAAATCCAATGTTGATAAAGTTAAATTTTATCGATGGTTACGTGCATCTGGATTAAAGTCTGAGACTGAAGGCTTTACTCTTGCAGTGCAAGACCAAAGTCTTTTCACTAGGAACTTTCAGGCAAATACACATAATAATGTGGATACAAAATGCTAGTTCTGTGATAAACAACAAGAATCAATAGACCATCTAATCTCAGGATGTTCTGTACTTGTCCCAAATGAATATAAAAATCGTCACGATATAGTGGGGCAATATATACATTGGACAATGTGCAAACACTATGGAAAATATGTAAACAATCACTGCTATGAACGTCACCCGGCACCGGTTACAGAAATAGAAGATGTCACCATTCTATGTGATTACACCATCTACACAGACAAAAAAATTGAAGCAAATAGGCCGGATATTATTGTTAAAAATCAGAAAGAAAAACCTTGCCTATTAATTGATATGGCTTGTCTAGCGGATTGTAACGTACCAACCAAGGAATTTGAAAAACTGTCAAAATATAAAGACCTGGATATTGAAATAGAAAAATGTGGAAATTGAAAACAAGAGTTGTGCCAGTGATAGTAGGGGCACTTGGAATGATATAAAAAGTAACAATACAAAACATTGAAAGAATCCCTGGAAACCCCAGCTTAAGTGATATACAAAAAATTGTCTTGTTAAATACATCCCACACACTAAGCAGAACTTTGTCTGTGTAACGCTAGGGTTGTTAGGGGAGATAGAAAAAAACATGAAATGGAGCCATAACGACACACCACGACCTGCCTTAAGTCTTACCGCAAACTTGTTAGGTAGTGCGCCCATAGCAGAAATCAAAATATGATGAAAAATGACAAAATAATAATAATAATAATAATAATAATAATAATAATAAAATTAAAATAATATGAATAATAAAATCTATCTATTATCTAAACTTATTTATAAATGGAATTTTGTTTCTCTGTGTGTGTGCGTATGTGTGTGTCCGTTATCTATATACTCCGAAACGGCTGAAACGATTTTCTTGAAAATTTACACAGTTGTGCTATAAGTGTCTGAGAGTGTTCTTAGCTAGGTTTTGTGTCGAGATACCCCGGATAAATATCGAAAATCGATCATCGAAAAAATCGGGTTATAGTAGGAGTGGCCCAATTTTAGTCAAATTTGATACACTCATAGACAAAGACATGAGAAACGGTATTCAAAAGCTTCAAGGTTGCAGTTCTTACAATAGTGCAGAAAATCGATAATATATATATATATATATATATATATATATATATATATATATATATATATACATATATATATATAAGGCAAGATGTTTGTGTGTGTGCTTGTATGTCTGTATTTTTTCATCACTTTTATTATAGTTTTTGCTTCGGGTTTGGCTCTAACTAGGTATAATTGTAGTTCTTAGTCTCAGCCATGATACCATTTACGCAGAGGACTTATTTAGCCTTCAAAATTCAATTTCTGACGAAAAAAACTTATTTGATATCGATACCAGGAAATCAAAATTTGACTTACATTCATTCATTTTTCTTTCAGTCTACGGTTTCGCTTTAACTGGAAACAACTATTGCTTTTTAGTCTTTCGTGCCAACGTCCAAAGAGTCTGAGCTGCAGGACCATGAATTAGTTTGAAAGCTTTCATTACACCCGAGCAACGCCGGGCTATACTGCTAGTTCAAAATAAGTTTATCATGTTACTTAACTAATGGATTCATATAAGTTGATGAGGTTAGTCTTCTGATAGCTGAATAACTGGGTAAAACTATATTTTTGATGTGTTAACAACCCTATAACATTTAGGAGAGCTGTTAGACAACGATGAAAAGGAATCATTTCTGCTGAATAAACAAATTTATTCTGGGTTACTAATTTTAGCGAATCATATGTACATTTGAATGCATACAAAGATTTAAGTGACTCGTTTTTCACTCATAACAGAAAAGACATTATCAATTGTAGCAAAACAGCAGAAATCAGTAAATCTTTTAATGTTGGAGGCCGTCTCACGAATTCGTTTCAATGTATCGTGGATTATAAAGACATGGAATGAATTAAATCATTAAATTTTAATGCTTTTAACGACTTTTTTCAAATAATACCGTTAAGTGCCATAGGTGAAACACGCTTGGGCGATCATGTCTCGAAAGTGATATGACTGACTGGGCAGAAGATTATCCCACAGTAGGTTGCTATTGCTTACAGCGGTAGACTGATTGCCAGCCAATTCTGATTGCTACAGAACCCAAACTGTTTTGTTATTTAACCCATAACTGAAAGGAAGAGACAGGCTAATAACTTTCCCAAGGGTATTTGCGCGTAAGTGAATGCAATAAATTCAACTGGAATTCGAACTCGGCTCTCCGATTTCTCGTTCAGAGCCGATATTCACTGAACCACAACGCATATCCCAGAAATTACCCACTTTATTTTTTGTTTTGCACGTATCTATGAATCTGATAAATCTTTACATTTTGGGAATTAAAACGCATTCAGATTTTGGTTAATTTTATAATTTCTTTTGCATTGTGGGACGGTATAATCTACAGCACAGTGTTTGTAAATTTATTTCAGCAAAAATATTGCTTCTTCTTTGTATCGTCTCTCTCCAGAATGTAGGCGATCATGGCCTTCCACATCTTCCTATCCCTGGTATCTCTTAACAAGCTTTCTCTTATTACCGCTCCCAAACCCTACTCTACCATCCATTTGCGCATGCCGATCAAGTATGTTATGCGTTGCCTTCCCCTGTCTCTCTTTCACTCTATCCCCCCTGTTAGTGTCAGATTCTAAAAGCCATTTCATGGTTCTTGGCATGACAGTAAACTGTATCTGGCAGCAAGGCCTCTGATTGGGAGGTTGTGAGGAGCATGGAATCTTCCTCTTAATTGCTGCTGTTCTCAGATCCACCCTGACCCGGAGTGGTAGCACCTGTTTGGGTCCCAGCTATGGGAAAATAGTTAACCCCCAATCTAGGGTCAAAACACTATGAAAGTATAAAAATAAACTTTTATAGAAATATATACATAAAAATAGAATTTTATAGAAAAATATACATTTTTAAAGAAAAAATTATTATCGTAATACATTTTTGAAGAAAAAAATATTCTCAGCAAAACATTTTTGAACACAAAACTAGAAGACATTTTTAGTTTTCTTACATAAAAAAGAAAAAATAAACAAAGCACTATCATCAAAATCTGACTTAGTCAACCTTCTCACTATAACCGAACATTAAAATAAAACAGTCATTCCTCTCTAACCGCACATTGAAGGTAGTATTAAACTGATATACCTCCCAGAACTACCCTACAAACGCGGGTGTCCCTCAAGGCTCTATCCTAGGTCCTACGCTCATTCTGATCGACATCAATGATCTTCCCGATGCCATAAGATTCCAAGTAGACATGTACGCCGATGACACCACAGTTTACTCTCGCCTCCATCAAAAATCTGGTGTGGGCGACAAGGTGAACTTCGCTGCCGAGCTTGAAAAGGACCTCCAATCCGTGGTGGATTGGGGTAAGAAATGGCTCGTAAATTTCAATTCGTCCAAATCGAAGCTGCCATCAATTAACCACCATAGACAACCGCACCTACCTCCCATTAGGATGGAACAGGCTTGCCTCCCAGAGAGTAAAATACTACGCCTGCTTGGCCTGACACTCTCAGCGGACCTCAAGTGGAATGACTACATCGAATCCATTACTAAATCCGCTACTATGAAAGTCGGTTCTCTGTGCAGGGGCCGGAAGTTCTTTCCGTCTGAATCTATCCTGCACATATATAAATCTACCATCCGCCCGTGTATTGAATACTGCTGCCACATCTGGTCGGGTGCCCCTGCTATTCTCCTCGGGGTCCTTGACAAAATGCAATGGAGAATCTGTAATGTGATGGATACCGACTTGGCTGACCGCCTGCAGTCACTCTCTCACCGGCGTGACGTGGCTTCCCTGTGCCTCTTCTATAAATACTTTCACGGCTTCTGCTCCGATGAACTTAGATCACTGGTACCCCCTAGGTACGAATTTGCACGAGACACTAGATTAGCAACTAGGTCCCACCCTTTTACAGTGAAACCGATAAGATGTAACCGCAATTTCTACTCCAACATCCTCTTTTCTCGCACTTCCCGCCTGTGGCATTCCCTTCCGCATACTTGCTTCCCCCGACAGCTACATCCCCAGGAGTTTAAATGTAAGGTCAATAGACACCTCCTAACTCGCACCCATCCTCTCAAACACTTTTCCTATGTACCCCCTTATTCATCTATCACCCTCCTTCTGACTTTTCCTATATCCAATCGCTCTCTCAGCACCTTCCCCTATGTAACCCCCTGCTCTATAGTGGCAGTGGAATGCCTTGCTTGGGGTGAAATGATTTAAACAAGAAGTACTTTAAAACCTGACCTTTTTGGCATGAAATAACCCACAGAGGTTGATATGCCGTAAAACAAAACTCAACCTCAAACTTTTCATTTCATGTCTCAGGAACGTTAGCTGTCTTTTTCTGATTTTAACAATTAGGTTCATTTTCGTTTCTAACCTCTTCAGAGCCTTATCGTTGATCACATGTTTAGTCTATGGAATCATCAGTATCCTTCAATAGAACCACATTTCAATTGCATCAAGTCTCCCCTTCATTTTTATCCAGCATAACTGCCTTATTGAAGAACACACAAAACCCATAAAAAATGAAACCGAGTCAAGACTAGAGACATAGATACCCTTGGATTCTACAATATGGCTTCTTCAGAAACACAGAAGAATCTCCAGATTATATATAAGACACTGTCTTTTCTTTCTCATTTAACTATATGTAGATATGTGTTATATTTTCTGTAGTCTCAGTCTCTTTTCGTTTGTAATAAGGTTTCTTAGTGAGGCAATTCTGAGAGTATTAGAAGTCGGGCCAAAATTTGTCATTAGATGCCGCAATCAAATGACACAGGACTGATAGCAAACACGGAAAAAAACTACAAGACTTGCTACAAAAGGTAACGAAGGAAAGCGAGAATAAAGGAGTTAATATAAACTGAATGCATGGTAATCATCAAAACGATGAGCCCAAAATGCCCATTACAAGTCGGGGAAATTAAAACCAAGCAAGTACACAAATTTAAATATCTGGGAAGACATTACGTAAAGAGCGACATTGAGATCCGAAAGTGTCGAGATACTAGATTAGCAACTAGCTCCCACCCTTTTACAGTTAAACAGATAAGATGTAACCGTAAATTCTACTCCAACGGCTTCTTTTCTCGCTATTCCCACCTGTGGAATTCCCTTCCACAAGTCTGCTTTCCCGACAGCTACAATCTCCAGGTGTTTAATATAGGGTCAGTAGACACCTCCTATCACACTAACTCCCAGTTATTCTCAGAACACTCTCATCTACCCAACCCTCATTCTCGGTATCCCTACCCGCCTATCACCCACCCTCTGACATTTCCTATATTTAACCATTCTCGGTATCCCTACCCGCCTATCACCCACCCTCTGACATTTCCTATATTTAACCATCCTTTCTCCACTCTATGTAGCCCCCTGCGCAGTAGTGGCAGTGACATGCCTTGCTCAGGGTGAAACGCTTATATAAAAAAAAAAATGGCCAAAGACGCATTCCCAAAGCTAAGTAGTGTTGAGAGACAGGGAATTTTGTTGGAAACAAAGAAAAGATTATTGGACTTTTATGCGATATCTGTCCTTTTATATGGCAGTGAATGCTGGACAATTTCCTCAAAGATGATTGGTTGGTTGGTTGTTTTGTTTCTATGGCAAATCAACCTCGGCGGGTCATTTATTGCCAACTAAATTTTATTTATTTATTGCTGGTAATACCTTTTTCTTTCAACAATTTATTGTTGTTTTTATATAAGTTTTGTGTCTAGTAATACTTCTTTCTTTTCGAGTATCAAGATTCATTGGGGTTTGTTTTTTAAGGTCAGGGTCCCCAAGTCTTACCCTTGTTATTTAACCCATAACTGGAGGGAAGGGACGAATTACTATCTTTCCAAAGGGTACCAGTGATTAAGTGAATGTAGGGTATTCAACTGGAATTCGAACTTGGCTCACCGATTTCTCTTTCCACTGCACCACAACGCACATCCGTCATTAAACGCTTACAGCACCTGGTATTCTCAAGCGGTCACCCATCTAAGTACTGACCAGGCTCAACCCTCAAAGATGAAGGAGAGATTCGGAGAAAGAATAATGTAGTGATGCAGAAGGATACCATGGACCAAATTTAGGAGCAACAAAGAAGTTTTGGCGAATATCATTACGGAATAATATATATTATAAGCATATATTTCCATAGATTTTCTAATAAAATAACTTATTCGGGCGAGAATTACATTACTAAATATATATATATATATATATATATATATATATATATATATTAAAATATAAGAACCCCCCCCCAAAAAAAACAAAAAACAAAAACAACAACAACAATGAAAATAACAAAACAAAAGAACTTATATTTCTATAACGATTTTTTAAATCGTATCACCCCGAGCAAGGCGGTAATGCCACTGATGCGCAGGGGGCTACATAAGAGTAAAAAGATTAAAAAGAGAGTGAAACGGAAGACGAACCAGTTAGAAAGGAGCAAGAGAAGGATGTGAATACAGGTGTGATGACAGTTGCAAAGGTGGAGAGAAAGGAAAGGATATACGGGGTGGTGAAAGAACTAGAGTCAAGTGGTTAATAGATGAGTATTGACATTGCATTTAAATTCCTGGATGTTGTAGCTGTCAGGAAAGCAAGAATATGGAAGCGAGTTCCACAGGCGGGAAGTGCGAGAGAAGAAGCTGCAGGAGTAGAATTGTCGTCTGCATTTGGTTAATCTAACTGTGAATGGGTGGGACCCAGTTGCCAATCTGGTTGCACGATTTCCAATAAAATAACTTATTTGTTCGAGAATTACATAACTAAAAAGAAATGTTAAAAAAACAAACAAACAAAAAAATTCAGTTTACGACGAAAAAAAATTATTTGATATCGATACCAGGAAATCAAAATTTGACTTACATCCATTCATTTTTCTTTCAGTCTACAGTTTTGCTTAACTGGAAACAACTATTGCTTTTTGTCTTTCGTGTCAACGTCCAAAGAGTCTGAGCTCCAGGACTATGGATTAGTTTTAAAGCTTTCATTACACCTGAGCAACGCCGGGCTATACTGCTAGTTTTCTAATAAAATAACTTATTCGGGCGAGAATTACATTACTAAAAATATATATATTAAAATATAACAACCTCCCTCCCACCAAAAAAAAAAAAAAAACAACAAAAAAGAAATAAAACAAAACAAAAGAACTTATATTTCTATAACGATTTCCAATAAAATAACTTATTTGTTCGAGAATTACATAGCTAAAAAGAAATATTAAAAAAAAAACAAACAAAAAATAAACAAACAAGAAACAACCCCCCACCAAAAAACAAACAAACAAGGAATGACGTAAAAGGATGTGTATTTCCATAACGTTTTCTAATAACAGAACTTATTCGGGAGAGAATTGCATGACAACCGAATCGGTGCTAAAATCTTTTGAACCGGATAATTCCCTGTATGGTATCCTTCTGCATAAACACATTATTGTTTTTTCGGGTCTTTCTTTTATGCCATATAGGAGGACAGATCTAAACCTATATATAAATGGAACTTTGTCTGTGTCTGTGTGTGTGAGTGTCCGTTACCTATAGACTCCGAAACGGCTGAACCGATTTTCTTAACAATTTACACAGTTGTACTATAAGCATCTGCGAGTGTTCTTAGCTAGGTTTTATGTCGAGGTACCCCTGATAAATATCGAAAATCGATAATCGAAAAAATCAGGTTATAGAAGAAGTGGTCCGATTTTAATCAAATTTGATACACTCATAGACAAAGACATAAGAAACGATATTCAAAAGTTTCAAGGTTGCAGTTCTTACAATAGTGCAGAACATCGATATTATATATATATAAAAAGCAAGATGTTTGTGTGTATGGCTGTTTATCTGCCTGTATGTCTGTATTTTTTCAGCCCTTTTATTTTAGTTTTTGCTTCGGGTTTGGCTCTAACTAGGTATAATTGTAGTTCTTAGTCTCAGTCATGATACCATTTGCTCAGAGGACTTATTTAGCCTTCAAGATTCAGTTTACGACGAAAAAAACTTTTTTGTTATCGATACCAGGAAATGAAAATTTGACTTACATCCATTCATTTTTCTTTCAGGCTACGGTGTCGCTTTACCTGGAAATAATCATTGCTTTTTAGTCTTTCGTGCCAACGTCCAAAGAGTGTGAGCTCCAGGACCATGATTAGTTTTAAAGCTTTCATTACACCTGAGCAACGCCGGGCTATACTGCTATATATATATATATATATATATATATATATATATTGTCGCAATTATTTTATTATTTCAAATATTCTTTAGGCTGAGTCTGAGCTCCAGGACCATGGCTTGGTTTTTAAGCTTTCTTTACACCTGAGCAACGCCGGGCTATACTGCTATTAGCTTTATAAAACTCACTCCGAGATCAAAGCATGTTTGTCATTCATTTTTGTCTTAGCCATTCTGTTCTCTCCGAAAAATAGGTTGATATTATAGAAGCGATAGAATAGCGAGATTTTAGTTGTTTCTCGTCCAAGTAATCCCTATGGCAGACGCCTGCTATGGCACATTTATATATGTTCAGCACACACACTCAATTGTTTATACTGCAACTATGCTGAACTCGCAGTTTTCGGGGGTGCGGAGCTTCAGAATATGTCGACAGCACCAATGAGGAGACCTGGATATAACGATAGATTTACATCCGACACCAAACTCTCTGATCAGGGGGTTTTAATAAGCGTGGAATCACCTCTTAATTGATTTTGTTACCAGGTAACACTGACCCAGGTTGGCAACACCTGTTAGGGTCCCAGCTATGGGCAAATATTTAACTGATAAACTGGGGTCAAAACACTATCAATTATAAAAATAGATTTTTATAGTAAAAATTCAGCAGTTTATTTTTAAAATATTTTCACAATATATTTTTTTAAAAATATTACTAGGAATACATAAAAAATATTACAAACAATATATTTTAGGAAAAAATACTTGAAATGCATTTTATAAAAAAGCATCAGTAGTAACACTTTTTTTTAAAAACAAAAATATAACCATGAATAAAATTTTTGAAAAAATATTACCAGCAATATATTTTACACAAAAAAATTAATAGCAATACATTTTTAACAAAAAGAAAAAGTATTACCAGAAATACATTTTATAAAATAAGAAGAAAAAAAAGGAAACGTTACCAGCAATATATTTAAACAAAAAATATTACCAGTAGTACATTTTAGACAAAGATATTATCAACAAAACATTTTAGACAAAAATTTTATCGACAAAACATTTTAGACAAAAACATTACCAGCATTGCACTTTAGACAAAAAAAAAAAAAAAAAAAAATATTATCACCAATACATTTTTGACATATATATATATATATATATATATATATATATAGATAGATAGGTGTGAGTTTGTAACCCTGGGTTTCACGCTTTTGCGATCGTCAGACAAAGGGTTACAAACTCACACCTATCTATCTATCTATCTATCTATCTATCTATCTATCTATCTATCTATCTATCTATCTCAGTCTTTTCATATCTATCTATCTATCTATCTATCTATCTATCTATCTATCTATCTATGAATGCCTGTTCAAATCTATCTATCTATCTATCTATCTATCTATCTATCTATCTATCTATCTATCTATCTCAGTCTTTTCATATCTATCTATCTATCTATCTATCTATCTATCTATCTATCTCGGTCTGTTCATATCTATCTATCTATCTATCTATCTATCTATCTATCTATCTATCTATCTATCTATTCAGCAATACAGTTTTAACAAAAAGAAAAAAAAAATACCAGAAGGAAATACATTAAAAAAAAAACATTACCAGCAATATATTTAGATAAAAATATTACTAGCATTACATTTTAGACAAAAAAAAAAAAAAATATATATATATATTATCACCAATACATTTTTGCCAGATATATATATATATATATATATGTATCAATTGTACATTTCGACACGGAAATTTCTATGTTTCGAGATAGTAAGCTCTATAATACTCATTATGTTTGTAATAAAATAAATGCCAGAGCAGTCAAAATAAAATAAAAAAAACTTTAGTCCTCTTCACCTGGAATTTTATATATATATATATATATATATATATATATATATATATATATATATATATATATATTTATATATATATATTACCAGTAATGCAGTTTTAACAAAAAGAAAAAAATTACCGGAAAGGAAATACATAAAAAACAAAACAACAAAAAAAAAACATTACCAGCAAACATTTAGACAAAACATAAAATTATTACGAACAATACATTTTCTGCAAAAACCATATCAGTGACATATTTTATAAAACACACTTAAAAAAAATTCTATTCATGCGAATAAAAAATAAAAACAAAGAAAACAAACTTGTCAGTATTGAGGTAGACATTCAGTAAAGTTTCTCAGTGAGAACTAATTATCTGTATTGATAAACAGTTTGAACAAAGCCATTATGCTCAAACCCTCGGTCATGCTGACTTGTAACTTCCTATTAACACAACCATCGACGGCTCCAAATTAGTTCCGTCTAACGAAATTCACTCAGAAATCTTCTTAGGTCAACCCGGGGTATTTTTTCCAAAAGAGCCGCACGCTGTCATCGCCTCCACAAACCGACAACATTAAGAAGCTGTCCTGATTAATCGGCCACGATGAGATTCGAACTCGACTCTATTGCCTTGCAGTAATGTAATATAAAATACGCGACGGATATTCATGCGTTTTTATCTCGACCGACTTTCGAAAACTTCCTTTTTTTTTTTATTCAAATAGATACTTTCATATTCGCTATCGCATACCGGGACCATTACTAATTAAAATATATATATATATATATATATATATATATATATATATTTAATCATTTCACCCCGAGCAAGGCGGAAACGCCACTGATGTGCAGGGGGCTACATAAATGTAAAAAGATTGAAGTGTTTAATTTTAGTTTTACGGGTTGATAGCAAAAGGTTAGAAAAAAAGTTCAGTCACTCACTCAACAGGCCATACGTCATACGCTTTTGGATGATCATGTCTCTTTCGATCCAGGACTGACTAGGCAAAAGATTTCCCCGCGGTAGATTGCCAATTCTTTCTGCGGTAGACTGGTTGCCAACCAAGGCTGTAGAACTCAGTCTGTCTTGCTATTAAACCCATAGTTGTGGAGAGAAGAGATGGATTCATATCTTTATCAAGGGTATTTGTGCGTAAGTGAATGCAACTGGAATTTGGATGCGGCTTCCTGATTTCTCATCAGAAAGGCGATATCCATTTTACCATTACGCTCATCCAACGACAAAAATTATCGGAATAAAAAAAGTGTTTTTCAAGGGAGGTAATTTATGTTTACAGAGTTATGTCCCTTGGAACATTAATGCGATAGAATTTATAAAAAAACAAAAAAACAAACGACACTGTTTTTGTTCCAAGCCACAGACTGTGCGAAGACAATACATAGTGGCCGATCCAGAGTTTGATCGGGTTGTGTAAATTTTGACCCTTGACCCGAGTGTACGCACTCGGGTTCGCCATGTTAAACAACTTACCTTGTGTCGGAATGCGGGGCAGCAACGACGATGCCATTGAATTGTAAAATGTTTTTTCCTTTTCCGAAATAAAGAATATTAATTTATCGTTTAAAAAGAAATATTTACCTTGAAACTGGGGCAAGTTGTGATACAAAGTCGGTTTTTATGGTGGGCACCCGATCGTGTACACTCAGGCTAGGGATAAAAATTACCCGGTCCCCGCATTCATCGTTTGCACTGGCCTCGGTGGCGACCGCCGATCGTCCTCTCTATTGTAAATGGGGTGGTGCAACCGCAGGCATTTTTTATCTGGGACCGCCTCGTTTTCAAATGTATACGTTTAGTGAATTCCAATAAATAATTTATCAAAGTGATAACGCAATAATCTCATTATAACTTTAATCATATTACTACTTCTCGCTCCAAGAGTGCTTGCTGTCGTATGATGTTCAAAAAACAATTTTCATTCGGTCACTGAAGTTAAGCAATGTCGAGCCGGATCAGTACATAGAGGGGTGACCGCTTGGCAATGCCAAGTACTGTCAGATTGGATCTGCAGTTGTTGTATCTTACGGCCAAATTAAATTGGATCAAAGTTTCTCGTTAGACCACTGATATTAAGCAATGTCGAAGCTGGTCAGTATCTAGATGGGTGACTGCTGGAAATACCAGGTGCTATAAGCTTGGTTGTACAGGTAATATGGCTCACGGCCAAATCATGTTGAAATACCGGTTTTCGTTCGATCAGCGATGTTAAGTAACTTTGAGTTTGAGTTTTGTTTAACGGCATATCAACACCTCTGTGGGTTATTTTTTTTATGTTCGGTTATAGTGTAAAGCATGATTTCGTCAGATTTTAATAAAAATTTTTGTTTTTATTCTTTTTTTTATTTTAGAAAACTGAAAATGTCTTCTAGTTTTGTATTCAAAAATATTTTGCCGAGAATAATTTTTTTCTTTCTAAAATGTGTTATAGTGATATTTTTTCTTCAAAAATGTATATTTTTCTATAAATGGTGGTTCCTATATATAAAAATATTGGAGAACCCACTGACTCCGCTAATTATCGCCCTATCAGCCTCCTACCGACCTTTGGCAAAGTGTTCAAAGCCATCATCAACGCCGAGGTGGTACAACATCTCACAGCCCATAGACTTTTCTCTGACAAACAGTATGGCTTCCGCTTCACCAGGTCTACTGCTGATATGCTCACGACTATCACTGAGTATATACACAAGGCCCTCGACAAAGACGGTGAAGCATGAACTGTGGCCTTTGATATCTCCAAAGGGTTTGACAGATTCTGGTATGCTGGCCTTCTATGCAAGCTGCAGGGCTATGGTATAACTGGACAATTGTTTGGCCTAATCCAGTCCTTCCTTTCAAACCGTACAATGATGTTGGTATTGAACGGACAAGCCTCCCAATACTATCACCTGAATGCGGGTGTCCCTCAAGGCTCTATTCTGAGTCCTACGCTTTTCCTTATCTATATTAACGATCTCCCTGATGTAATAAGATCCCAAGTGGGTATATATGCTGACGACACTACAGTTTACTCTCGTCTCGATAAAAAATCTATCGAGGCTGAAAAAGCAAACCTCGCTGCCTAGCTTGAAAAGGACCTCTAATCCGTGGTGGACTGGGCTCGTAAATTTTAATGCTTCCAAAACGAAGCTACTATCTAATAACCACCACAGACAATCTTTCCTCCCGCCCATTAACATGGATCAGGCTTTTCTCCCTGAAAGGGAAACACTGCGCCTCCTCGGGTTAACTCTCACACCAGACCTCAAGTGGAATAACTATTTAGAATCCGCTGCTAGGAAAGTCGGTTCTCTGTGCAGGACCAGAAAGTTTTTCCCATCCTAAACAATCCTGCACATATACAAGTCTACCATCCGCCCGTGCATTGAGTATTGCTGCCAGATCTGGTCCGGTGCTCCTGCTATCCACTTCGGTGACCTCGACCAAATCCAACGGAGAATCTGTAATGTGATCGATCCCGACGTGGCAGCTACGATACAGTCGTTTCTCACCGACGCAGTGTGGCTTGCCTGTGTCTCTTCTACAAATACTTTCACGGCTTCTGCACCAATGAACTTAGCTCACTGGTAACCCCTTATATACGAATTTCCTCGAGCCACGAGATTAGCAACTAGGTCCCACTCTTTTACTGTGAAACCAATAAATTGTAAACGCAAATTCTACTCCATCAGTTTCTTTTCTCGCACTTTCCACCTGTGGAATTCTCTTCCGCATACTTGCTCTTTTGACAGTTACAATCTCAAAAAATTTAAATGTAAAGTTAATAGTCATCTCCTGTCTCACTAACTTTCATCCTCTCTCTCATGGTTTTCTACATCCAGTCCACTCTCATCTGTAATCTCTTCCCTCTTCTACTCTCTTCCTGACACCCACTGCAACCTCTCACTCCTCAACATTCCTCCTATGTAACCCCCTGCACAACAGTGGCAGTAAAATGCCTTGCTTGGGGCGATATGAATATAAAAAAAAAAAATTCTTTACTATTATAATGTGAATATAAAGTGGGTGATCAATTCTACATTACAATCAATATATAAACTGATCCCTCACTTTATGGCTACAGTCATCCTTCTCTTACCCACTTCCTGACACCTTCTATATAACCTGTCACTCTTTCTCATAACTTTCCTCCTATGTAACCCCCTGCACAACAGTGGCAGTAAAATGCCTTGCTTGGGGTGACACGATTATAAAAAAAAGTGTATTTTTATACTTTCATAGTGTTTTGACCTCAATTTAGTGGCTATTTGGACCCTAACAAGTGCTACCACTCCGGAGCAGGGTGGACCTGGGAACAACAGCAATTAAGTGGTGGTTCTATAATCCTCTTAACTTGCCTATCAGAGACCTTGCTGCGGGATGCATAAGCAACGTTTTAGCTGGTCAGTTTCTAGATCGACGACCGTTTGCTCTAAACCTGGATTTACGGGTGGTGTTACGGATAATAAGTTTTGTTTTTTTAATAATATATCTATTTACGCTCAAATATCATCGGGGAAGGTGTGAATCTACCGCCTTCCTTTCATCTATGAGTTAATTAGTATGGCTTGCATGAGAAAGTTGTTATTACATACATAAACATTCTTATAATCTAAATGTTTTCAGGCTCTGAAATAAACCCTAAAAAAACTGATATACCGAAAAAATTAATTATTCAATCTCGTTTCCCGAGTCTCAACGAAGGGTGCCATATTTTTAATGCATATTACGAGAAAATAATTAAAGGCAAAAAAGTGGGTGGGCGTATTATACACAAGTACAAGAAGTGTCGTATTATACACCAGTTAAAGAATAATCAAGAATCTCTACTGGCAGCAAACGGCCTGCATACGGACAGGTAACTACCTCAGTAGATACACAAAGATAGAAAAAGGCGTAAGACAAGGATGTGTCTTTTCACCGGATTTGTTCAACCTATACAGCGAGAATATTTTGAGGACCCTAGATGACACACCAGGATTTATTATTGGAGGCCACAACCTGAACAACATAAGATACGCGGACGATACAGTACTGATTGCGGACACGGAAAGGAAACTGCAAGATCTCGTACAGAAAGTAGCAGTGGAGAGTGACAAGAAGGGACTACAAATAAACTTTAAGAAAACTGAGTGCATGATCATCAGCAAAAGATACAACCCAAAATGCCAAATACAGGTGGGGGATAACAGAATCAAACAAGTCCAAGAATTTAAGTACCTAGGAAGTGTTCTAACAGGAGATGGAAAGTGCGACACGGAGATCCGAAGGCGAATTGGCATGGCAAAGGATGCGTTCCAGAAGATGAGCAAGATACTAACACACAGGAAGATCTCAATAGAAACGAAGAAAAGAGTGCTAGACTGCTACGTGATGTCAGTTCTTCAATACGGCTGTGAATGCTGGACAATATCATCGAAAATGAGGACAAAACTGGAAGCGGCCGAAATGTGGTTCTACAGAAGGATGCTACGGATATCGTGGACTGAGCATACAAGCAACGACGAAGTGTTAGAAAGAATGGCAACAAAAAGGAAATTGATGCTGAGCATCAGGAAGAGACAACTGAAGTTTCTGGGACATGCAATGAGAAAGGAGAGCCTGGAGAACCTGATACTGACTGGTCAGATAGAAGGAAGGAGAGACAGAGGAAGGCAGCGGATAACATATCTGCAGAGTCTCATCAGGTGGATGACGGAACGGGGGTTGCCAGGAGCAACAGGAGCAAACATACTAAGAGCCATAAGGGATAGGGAGACGTGGAGATCCATGATCGCCTACGTCCTGAAGGGACAGGGCACATAGAAGAAGAAGAAGAAGAAGAAGAAGAAACATTGTCATATATTTTTACTCAGGTTAAGAAACGTCTTATTTAAAACAGCAACATTGCAGATACACTCACCACAAAGTAGGCAGTTGTTGATAAAAAACGTTTACAAATGTTCACACGTATTTGTATTTGTGTTTCTCTCCTTGTCTTTTTCTGTCTTCAACATTGAAATTAAGGACAACCAAACTTAATGGAGGAATTCTCTTAAAAAAGTTTATACTTCCAGCAGGATTCGAACCTATATCAGTTTTCCTCAGGGAAACCGAAGATATAGGCCAGGAGTCGGCAACTTTTTGGAGGGAGCCGGCTCGAAAACTATAAATTTGTCTCAGAGGAGGGCCATAATATCAAATGTACGATAACAAATCGTCTTGATCTCAGACCCCTTTATCCAGAAGGGTGTCTGGGTCTGGATGTTTGAAGAAAAAACAATAAAATTAATGTCATATTATTTAAACAAGTTTCCTTATTTGACTGCAGGAACAACAGGATAATGATTAATGCAATCAACAAAAAATGCAAAATCCTTACTACGGTTAACTTGATGGACCGGACAAATATCATTTAATCAAAGTGTGAATGTGTCTAATACTAATTAACCTTCTTCTTCTATGTGCCCTATCCCTTCAGGATGTAGGCGATCATGGCTTTCCACGTCTTCCTATCCCTGGTGGCTCTTAGCACGCTTTCTTCTGTTACACCATGCAACTCACGTTCATCATCCACCTGATTAGGTCCTTCAAATATGTTATCCGTTGCTTTCCCCTGTCTCTTTTTCCCTCTATCTAGCCTGTTAGTATCAGGTTCTCCAAGCCTTCCTTCCTCATTGCATGTCCCAGGAACTTCAGCTGTCTCTTCCTGATGCTCAGTATTAATTTCCTTTTTGTTTCCATCATTTCAAAGACCTCATCATTGCTCACATACTCGATCCATGATATTCACAGCATCCTTCTGTAGAAACACATTTCAGTTGCTTCAAGTTTTTCCTTCATCTTTGATGGTATTATCCAGCATTCACTGCCATATTGAAGGACAGACATCACGTAGCAATCCAGCACTCTCTTCTTTTTTTTCTAGCGAAATTGTCCTGTTTCTTAATACTTTACTTAACTTCTGGAATGCTTCCTTCGCCAAGGCAATTCGCCTTCGGATCTCTGTGTCGCACTTTCCGTCTTCTGTTATAACGCTTCCCAGGTATTTAAATTTTTGTACCTGCTTGATTCTGGTATCCCCCGACTTGTATTTGGCATTTTGGGCTGCCCTTTTCTAACTATTCATATATTGCCTTGAACGGCAAATACAACGATAAAAATCGGTGCCTACAATAAAACCCTGTATTACCGCTAACCTACGAGTGCGTTCAGGTTTCCAGTCTACTGGGTACTGATGGCTTCTCTGAAGTGGATGCAGAAATTGTCTTGAAGTCTATTACACTTTGATGTGAACCTGAGACTGAAAATTTCTGTCAAGACCAGGGACCAAAATACCTTTTTGGGAGAGAGAGCCATAAAACTATGCTGTGTCGGGGTAGGACCATGAACTCAAACGTATTATAATAAATTGTTTCGACCTCAGACCGAATTAGGAATTGCAGATTATTTGTTAGGTTGTTACAAAAATGGATGTGCGTTGTGGTGCTGTGGATATCGGTTGGGAACAAGAAATCGGGGAGCAGAGTACAAATTCCAGTTGAATTCGTGGCATTCACTTACGCTCAAATACCCTTGGGAAAGTTTTTAATCTGTATATTACTTCCAGTTATGGGTTAAATAACAGGACGGATTGAGTTCTATAGCCTTGGCTGGCAACCAGTCTACCGCAGAAAGCAATGGCAACCTACTGATGGATAATCTTCTTCCCAAGCGTGTGTATGTGGCACTTAACTGATTGACTATTACAAAAATAATGGCCGCTCGAACTGTTGAATTTTGCAAAGCCATTTTAACATAGGATTTACGGTATATAATAGGTTTAGTTTAGTACACATAGTGATTAATATGTGCTCTTTACTAATTTTAACTTATTTTCCGACAGAAATATTCTTGAAGCTTAGAAGACCTTAATTATGAACATGATAAAACATGATCTAAGTTTACTTTTCTTGCGTGAGTTCCAACTTGGGCCCAGTTTCCTGCCAAACTTTTGTCAATATCAACAGAGCTTGAAGAGATTGGTCCACAAGTCATCAGGAATATCAACAGAGCATGAAGATATTGGCCCACAAGACATCAGGAATATAAACAGAGCATGAAGAGATTGGCACACTGGTCATCAGGCAGTACAAAGGCGGTTCCAGAAATTTCGTGCCGGTGATGACAGCCTTGAAGGTGAAGAAAGTAAATGATGATCATGTAATCTTGACAATGAACAACTGCAAGCATTCGTTGATCAAAACCCACGCCAAAGTGTCAGAGAAATGTCTCAAACGCTTGTTAAGAGCACTGCAACAGTCTCACGCCATTTGCAGAATATTGGCAATGTGGAACAACTCGATGAATAAGTTCCTCATGACTTCAATGAAAATCAAAACCTTTGGCGTTTTGAAGTGTGTTCTATGCTCTTTTTGAGTGACACCAATGATCCCTTTCTTGACCGAATAGTAACGTGATGACAGGTGGATCCTTTATGATAACCGTAAACGATCAGGTCAATGGCTTGATCGAGATGAGTCCCCCAAACTTTTCCCAATGACTCAGTTGCGTCATCAAAAGATTATGGTGACTGATGGTCTGTAATTAATGTCCTCCACTACAGCTTTCTAGAAGCTAATCAGAGCATTACTTCAGGGCTTTACTTCACTCAACTTGCCGAAATGCATGTACGCCTGCAAAAATGAGACCTGCATTGGTGCATCGACCTGGTCCAATTCTGTTTCACGGTAATACGCGACTATCTGTTGCAAGAACGAATTTGCAAAAACACACCGGCTTTGGAATCGAGAGTTTACCAAATCTAAACTTATTTATAAATGGAACTTCTGTGCGTGTGTGTGTGTGTGCGTGTGTGTGTCCGTTACCTATAGACACTAGAACGGCTGAACCAAATTTCAAGAAAACTCTCTGTTACCCTAACCTACAGAAGCCCATTAAAGCCAACAGAAGCCCAGGCGACGGGGTATTAACGGCTTCCCTGAGCTGAAAGCCAAAATTGTTTTGGAAGCCTATCTATTAAACTTTGATAAAATAAAAGTTATTAAGAGTTACAAAGAACGAGAAAATGTGGAGAGCAATGAACGTCAACGCCTTGAAGAAACGCGGTACATATAAGAACAAAAAACAACCCTGATAAGAGTCTGTTGGGACGCCCGCGCCTATTCGGCTATAATGGACTATTCCATTACTATGTAAAGTAATGGTGGCATCTACGTTGGGAAGAGAGTGTGCCGAGCAGCCGATCGACAAGTCAGTCGTAGACTTCCGGTGACGACCCGGAAGTACCCATTGCTCATACTACGTCTTACGACGGTTAAGACGATTAACCTTTATTCTTGTATTGGATACTAATAACCTTTGTAAATACTATTTTCACGGAATACAACAATTAACCTATTCCTGTTGTTGAGTTATTTATTCTTACTCACGACATAACAGAGTCCTAATACAATCAAAACACCCTAGTTTGTACTAAACGTGCAGAAAATTATTGACGAAAATTCCAGAACGACAATTAACACGAATGACAAAAGGGCCCAAAAAATACAGATATAGTTTTCTTATTTATTGCATTATTACCTGATATGATTTATATTACACTAAAGCCTATCACTTCTAGACTAAGTATTACAAGTTTAACTATCTAAACTTATTTATAAATAAAATTTGTCTCTCTGTGTGCGTGTGTGTGTGTCCGTTACCTATAGACTCCGAAACGGCTGAACCGATTTCTTAAAATTTTACGCAGTTGTACGATAAGCGTCTTAGAATAGGTTCTTATTGACCATAAATTATTACAATGCATTTATAAATAAAACTAGCAGTATAGCCCGGCGTTGCTCGGGTGTAATGAAACTAATTCATCGTTCTGGAGCTCAGACTCAGCCTAAAGAATATTTGTGTGAAGTTTGGTGAGAATCGGATAAAAATTGTGGATTTGTATAAAGAACATACAGACAGATAATCAGACACACAAACAAACATCTTGCCTTTTATATATATATATATATATTATTAATTTTCTGCATTATTATGAGAACTGCAACCTTGACACTTCTGAATATCGTTTCTTATGTTTTTGTCTCTGAGTGTATCAAATTTGATTAAAATCGGCCCATTCCTTCTATAACCTGATTTTTTCGATTATCGATTTTCGATATTTATCGGGGGTATCTCGACACAAAACCTATCTAAGAACACTCGCAGACGCTCATAGTACAACTGTGTACATTTTCAAGAAAATCGATTCAGCAGTTTCGGAGTCTATAGGTAACGGACACACACACACACACACACACACACACACACACACACACACACACACACACAAAGTTCCAAGTTTATATAGGAAATTAGATATTTTTTGCTTTGTATCTAACTGCATTCGGCACTATTTATTTTATTTTCTGATTTAAGTTTCTTAACTATTAATACTTTGCTTAGTTTATTAAAGGCATGAAAGATTGTCCACATTCCCTGAGATATATAAGTTTAGATATTACATAGTCGTTCAGTACAAGTTAGCTTTGTTTCTAAAAATATTTAGCATGTCTTAATATTTTAACAGTTTGAGGAGATTGAGCAACATGCACTGAATTGTTGAAGATTAGATATTTCATTACAGTCTTGCATTCTTTTACTTTGTTATTAAGGTCATCTCTTAATACACTGCTTTGTTTATTGAACCCATAAGAAGATTGACCCGCATTCACTGCCATATGGGAGGTTTGATATTACACTGCAGCTCTGCACTATTTTTCTTAGTTTCTAACGGCTTTTTTAAAAATACTTTGCTTAGTTTATTAAAGGCATGTTGATATTGTCCAGCATTTACAGTCATATGGGAGACTAGCAGTATAGCCCGGTGTTGCTCGGGTGTAATGAAAGCTTTAAAACTAATCATGGGGGTACCTCGACACAAATCCTAGCTAAGAACACTCGCAGACGTTTATAGTATAACTGTTCAGCCGTTTCGGAGTCTATAGGTAACAGACACACATACATACATACATACACACAGACAAAATACCATTTATAAAGAAGCTTAGATTTGATATTACATTGCAGCTCAGCACCTTTGTTCTTTGTTTCACAGTGGTTTAGCCTTGCAACAAATGAATTTGGAGACAAGTAAATTCGACCTAAATCGTTTTTCGACATAAGTCGCCTCCTGTGGAACGAGTTATCGACGTAAGGGTGAGGTATACTTGTATTAAGTGTTAGAGAAGACAGCAAAAGAACAAGAATTAAGAAGATGGAATATAACGATTTACATTTGATTCAAATTTTGAAGATCGAATTTACTTGAGAAACAAGAATCCGAAAGAAAAGTTCGAGAAAAGAAGCTGTTAGCCAAGAACTTATATTTAGCCCTTTGAACTCTAAAATATCGAGACCTTGCCGCTTATATTCATAAAGTTTCGCTACCATAGATAAATTCCACGGAACAATTACCATGAAAGTATCGCTAGAAAAGGCACAGGGAAGCTACGTTAAAGCGGTGGGAAAGTGACTCTAGCCGAGATGTCAGGTCAGGACCAACAACAGTGCAGATTTTTCTTTAGATTTTATGAAGAATTTCTAAATACATATCACCAGTCTAGATGTGACAGCAATGTCGAAAGCAAGAATGCATGGTTAACTCATAAATCTCGGTTATATAAAAGAAATAATTATATAAAATTTATTGTTTAAAAATTGTTAAAAAATTCCATTAAAAAGATCTATTTTCTTTTGTTTTGCGCAAACGTGATTTGATGTTTTGTGTGACATTGTAAACAACATTGCGTTTGTTTTTGTTTCAAAATTACGGGGGAAAAATATTTACATTTTTGTTGACTAAATGAATTTAACAACAAATAAAAATTATTTATTTTGTTTTACTGAAATTAGAAATATAAAAACTATTACGCTCTCATTTCAGAAATTTTTAAAAAATTTTTCTTTTGTTTCAAAATTACGGGTTAAAACATTCACATTTTTTGTTGACCAAAGGAATTTTTAAAATGTCGGAATAAAAATTAAATATAAAGGCTCATTTTTTTCTTAGTCGCGTTTGACACGTGTGATTTGATTTCTGTGACGTAATTCAGCAGCCATCTTAGATCTTAGATATTTTACGGAGCAAATGTAAACAATCTGCACCATTGGCCAAAAAGGGTGAAAGGGGTTTAAAAACTATTACGCTCTCAGTTCAGAAATTTTCGAAGAATATTTAAAAATGTAAACTTAATTTTAGAGGAAAATGTTACATTAATGCTTTATTTTTTTTTAAAATTTTATTTTCTGAAGTTTGAAATATTAAATCTGAAAAAAAAAAAAGACTTAAATAATTAAATTAACCATTGGCATTTTTTGTTTTTACATATTTTGTTTTTGTCTGAAAAAACTTTTTGTTTAATATTTATTTTGTTTCAAAATTACGGGGAAAAATATTCACATTTTTTATCGACCAAATGAATTTTAAAAATTTAAAATGTCGGAATAAAAATTAAATATAAAGGCTCATTTCATTTTAATAAAGAATATGTTAGTCGCGTTTGACCCGTGTGATTTGATTTGTGTGACGTAATTTAGCAACCATCTTAGCTCTTAGATGTTTTACGGAGAAAATGTAAACAATCGGCTCTCTTGGCCAAAAATTGCGAAGGGGGAAATTGCTGAACTTAAACTCAAAAAGTATGTGTCGACCTGGCTTCCCTGTAGATATGTGTCCCTAGAAAGTTTGAATGGCGTAGCTTAAAAAATGAAGGCGTGCATAGGGAACAGTCACACACAGACTCACAGATTGCCTTTTATATATATAGATATATTTTGAGGTTGTGGTTCAGTGGATATCAGTTCGGAATGAAAAATATGAGAGCCGAAATCGAAGTCCAATTGAATTTCATTCACTTAAGCGCAAATACCTTTGGGAAAAGTATTAATCCATATATTTCCTCCAGCTATGGGTTAAATAACAGAACAGACTGGGTTCTGTAGACTTGGTTGTCAACGAGTATACTGCAAAAAGTAATTTCCCTACCAGGGAAAAATCTTCTGCCCTCTTTTGAGACATGATTGCCCAAGTGGACATGTCGTATGGCACTTACTGACTGAATATATTAGTTGGAAACATAAGCAAAGCTTTTACTGAGTATAAATTGGAGGATCGGTTTTCTATTGTTATAAAATAATAAACTAATCCCCCACAAATTACTATTTATTAATATAATTATATAATCCGTCTCTTCTCCCACCAGCTAAGGTTTAAATATCAGGACAGAGAAAATCTTCTGCCCACTCAGTCATGTTCCTTTCGAGACATGATCGTCCAAAGCGTGTATCACATCTGACACTTAACGGACTGGTGAGAAAGTCTGTTTAGCACACAGCACAATGTACTGACTTTCCTTGAGGCATACTTAGCAATTGATTCAAAATGATATATATTTTAAAATAGATAAAAAATAAAATTTCAATTCAAATGTCAATGAACAAATTCGAACGTCTGACCTTTCTTTTGCAGAAAAGAATTCGCTAACCGTTGCAGCAGAAGCGCAGTTTCCCAACACTTTACAGATTTTGACAAAGAGAAACGGAAATTTGAAAAATCGGAATTTGGGGTCAGTGAACATGCGTAGCGTTTTTTGGTCAAACATTTTTTTTTCTTTTGAAGTTAACGCCGCTTGCGTGGGCGATGTAAAATCTATTTTCGATTTTGAATCGCTGTATGTTTTAATCGGACTAACATCCTGTGTGTTTCAGGGGAAATCAACAACGTGTGAAAAACGGAAAACAAAAATGAAGCGAAAGTCTTGTGAAAAAGTCCGGGTTGCTCTGAAATGGCGCGAACCGATCTAAAAATGGCGTTGCGACGATAATTTAGATACCGTCTGCGCATGCTCGCGTGGGTGGAACATACACATGTTTTCTTTTATGCATTGCAGTAATCTGTGTTAATTTTTTTAATTTTTTTAATCATATCACCCTCGAGCAAGGCGGTAACGCCACTAATGTGCAGGGGGCCACGTAAGAGTGAAAAGATTGGAAAAGAGAAAGCCGGAAACCACATCCTAAACAGGGAACAAGGGATGAGCCTTTTCACCTGTTCAATAGACGTGGGTGGAGTGTGAACCGGGCGATAGTTTAGTCTATCTACTTCAATTGAAAAAAAAAGAAAAGAGTGAAAAGATTGGAAAAGAGAAAGCCGGAAAACCACATCCTAAACAGAAAACAAGGGATGAGCCTCTTCACCTGTTCAATAGACGTGGGTGGAGTGTGAACCGGGCGATACTTTAGTTTATACAAACATTTATTTCATCCTTTGAAAAATCATCAATGAAACATATGCGAAACGAACTTTCTGCATATTATCTAACGTCGACTCGGAGTGTCATGCACTACGCAATGATCAGGTGCATATTATCTCATATTTGAGACTTATTCCCCTATCACTAAACCCCACCAACACCCCAAATACAACTGACCAAATATATAGGAAAGAGGCTTTCCATTCATTTACATATCGCCTGATGAGACATTGAAGTTTCAATGTCGAAACAAATGTACCTTCGTCGTGGATTTCAAAAGCACTGATTTATTAACACCTGAGTAATATATTTTTTTCATTTAGATAGGTGTGAGTTTGTAACCCTGGGTTTCACGCTCTTGCGATCGTCAGTTTTCTTGAGGTTTGTGCTCAGTCCTTTCTTCTCTCTTTCTCTTGTTACCTTCTTTGTTTTCAATGAGATTCGCCTGTCCCCCAATACTCTGGTTAACATTTGAAATGCATTGTTGGCTATACCAGTGCATCTTTAGGTCTTAACATCGCACTTTTCATCCTCTGTAGTAGGCATTTTGGGATCTTCTTTTTGCTGATGATTATACAACAATTTTCTTGTAGTTTATGCTTAGTCCTTTCTTCTCGCTTTCTCTTGCTACCTTCTGTAGGAGGTGCTGCGTTCTCTTTTCTGTGTTTGCTATGAGAACTGTGTCATCTTCGTATCTTACATTGTAGACATTGTAACCGTCGATGACGAATCTTGACAAAGATTTTATTTCATTCAGAATTATTTCACTCTATAACTTGAATAGATCCGGTGAGAAGATGCATACTTGTCTTACGTCCTTTTCTATTTTTGTATACCTGCTGAATTCACTTTCTATCCGGATGCAAGTGGTTTGCTTCCAGTATAATTTCTGGATTATCCTAACGTCTTTTCTGAAAATGTCAAGGTTGTTGAGCATTATCACGTTTTGTGGCGTACTTTGTCAAATGACTTTGCGTACAAAGCACAGATAGTGGTCCTGCATTTTGTATTGGTCTAACAGAATTCACTTATTGAGTGGGGAGAACATCCTTACGAATAGACGAGAAACTCGGCCTGGTATTGAACACGACATAAACCTCAGCCGAAAAATCACGAACATTGGACGAAATCTACCTTTCACATCCAGCTCCAATCCAAGGAAGTCCTCAATAAACAGGGCAATTTTCCACTGGAACGGAGTTAATTTTTTTTTTAAATTAGCGATCTTGCTAAGAATGGCAGAAGAAACAAAATTAGGTGGATACCAAAATTTTAATCAAAATTTTAATAAAAAATTAATGAAAAAATTTAATTAAAATTAATTAAAAAATTAATTAAAACATTTAATTAAAAATTAATTAAAAAATTAATTAAAAAATTAAATTAAAAATTAATGAAAAAATTAATTAAAAAATTTAATGAAAATATAATTAAAAATTTAATTAAAATTAATTAAATAATTTAATCAAAAATTAATTAAAATTTTAATCAAAATTTTAATCAAAATTAGGTGGATACCAAATGCTACATAGAGTCATCGCCATAAAATTGATCTCACTATCAAGAAAATCCTCAGAGCAGATCATCCACGCCATATGAATCAGTGTTTTAATGAGGTTAATTTTCCGCTTCTCCAGACAAGAAGAATCCCGACGCGTGTACAAACTAGCAAGGCTTACGGCTTATCACGTTGAATACACCGGTTCTCGCTCGATCACCGAAGTTAAGCAACGTTGATCCTGGTCAGTACTTAGATGGGTGACCGCTTGGGAATACCAGGTGCTGTAAGCGTTTTGCGACGGATGTGCGTTGTAGTGCAGTGGATATCGGCTCGGAAAGAGAAATCGATGAGCCGAGTTCGAATTCGATTGGATTCACTTAAGCACTGGTACCTTTGGGAAAGGTATTAATCCGTCTCTTCCCTCTAGTTATGGGTTAAATAACAAGGGTAGGACTTGGGGACCCTACCCTTTAAAACAAATCCCAATGAATCTTGATTCGCGAAAAGAAAAATGTATTACTAGACACAAAAACTTATATAAAAAACAATAAATTGTTGAAAGAAAAAGGTATTACCAGCAATAAATAAATAAAAGTTTAGTTGGCAATAAATGACCCGCCTAGGAGTTGATTTGCCATAATAACAAAACAACCAACCAACAAACTAGCAATAGTAGGTTTCCGATATACTGAGGTTAAAAACAATGTTGGAGTTCGATGCACCGATACTCATCATTCAGTCATTTAAGTGCCATTCGTGATACACGCTTGGGCGATCATGTCTCGAAAGAGACATAACTGACTGGGCAGAAGATTTTTTATCCTGCTCTTAAGCCATAGCTGAAGGGAGAGGATGGATTTTATTAATAAGCAGTAATTATGTATCTATTACCTAAAACAATATAAACTGATCCCCCACTTTTCTCCCCTGTAGAAGCTTTACTTATGTTTCCAACTATTATTCTATCTGTTTTAAAGGTTTCAAGTATACATTCAAATATTATATCTCAATACATGTTCTATCAAAAGTAGATTTTTATCCTGTTTCAGTTTTTGTCAAAGGGATATATATTTATTTGCCATTATGTACTGAAAAATATCATTATTGCTTCAAAACAACAGAAAACTGATCCCCTTGTATCTTTCTCCTTTCAGAAGCCATTTACAGCCAACGATGATTTCATCTAAAGCCCACAATATGCCAATATGATATACATTTTTAAATATGACATCTGAAAGAGATATGTTCATCTACAGGTAATATTTTTGTCTGCTCTTTGTCATAGCCATATGGAGACGGATTTTATTAATAAGCAGTAATTATGTAATTGTGTTTATTACTTCAAAACAATATAAAACTGATCCCCCACTTTTTCTCCCCAGAAGCTTTACTTATGTTTCCAACTATTATCTTCTATTCAGTCATTAAGTGCCACATGTGATACATTTTGGGCGATGATATCTCGAAAGAGACATGTCTGACTGTACAGAAGATTTTTTTATCCTGTCTCTTAAGCTATAGCTACAGAGGAGACGGATTTTATTAATGTTATAATTAGTGGATCATTTATTACTCAAATACATAAAACTTGGATCCCCCACTTTTTCTCCCTGGTGAAGCTTTACCATGTTTCCAACTATTATCCTTCATTCAGCTGCTTACAAGCACATGTGTGATACACATTTTGGGCGATGACATCTCGAAAGAGACATGTCTGACTGTACAGAAGATTTTTTATCCTGCTCTTTAAGCTATAGCTGAAGGGAGAGGAGACGGATTTTATTAATGTTGTATTATGGGGATCAGTTGAGTTACTTCAAAACAATATAAAACTGATCCCCACTTTTCCTCAGAAGCTTTACTTATGTTTCAATCATTATCTTCATTCAGGTTAAGTGCCACATGTGATACACATTGGGTGATGAGTCTTGAAAAGAGACATGTCTGACTGTACAGTAAAGATTTTTTATCCTTGCTCTTTAAGCTATAGCTGAAGGGAGATATACTTGATTTATTATTATCAATAGTAGCTGTGTAGACTGTGTTTATTACCCAAAACAATATAAACTGATCCCACTTTTCTCCCCTGTAGGTGCTTTCAGGTCATGCTTCAACTATTATCTTCATCTAGTCAGTTAAGTGCCACGTGACACACATTTTGGAAGGGGATGAGGCCCTGAAAGAGACATGTCTGACTGTACAGAAGATTTTTTATCCTGCTCTTAAGTCATATTGCATGCAGAGATGCATTTTATTACTGTTAGTATTTTCAGTGGGGATCAGTTTATTACCTAAAAACAATATAAAACTGATCCTACCTTTTCTCCTTTGCAGGTTTTTATCATGTTTCAACTATTACCCTCACCATTCAGTCAGTTATGCCACATGATACACATTTTGGCATGATGATATCTCGAGTACATGTCTGACTGTACAGAAGATTTTTTATCCTGCTCTTTAAGTCATAGCTGAAGGGGAGAGGAGACGGATTTTATTAATAAGGACAGTGGGGATCAGTTTATTACTCAAACAATATAAAACTGATCCCCACTTTTCTCCCCTGTAGAAGTTTTACTTAGGTGCTCTAATCATTATCTTCATTCAGTCAGTTAAGTGCCACATGTGATACACATTTTGGGCGATGACATCTCTGTTAGCATATGTCTGACTGTACAGAAGATTTTTTATCTTGCTCTCTTTAAGCTATATAGCTGAAGGGAGAGGAGACGGACTTTACATGCCACAGTAATTAGTGGGTGACCAGTTTATTACCTAAAACAATACAGGAAAACTGATCCCCACTTTTTCTCCCTAGAAGCTTTACTTATGTTTCAATCTGCTGGCCTCATTCAGTCAGTTAAGTGCCACATGATAATAATATTTCCTGAAGGATGGATATCTCGAAAGAGACATGTCTGACTGTACAGAAGATTTTTGTCCTTGCTCTTTAAGCCATATAGCCAAGGAGAGGAGACGGATTTTTATTAATGCTGTAATTATTGGGGGAATCAGTTTATTACTTCAGAACAATAGAAAACTGTTCCCCCACTTCATGCCCAGCAGAAGCTTTACATATGTTTCTAAATATTATCATCATTCCGTCAGTTAAGTGCCATACATGATACACGCTTGGGCGATCATGTCTCGAAAGAGACTTGACTGACTGAGCAGAAGTTTATTCCTCAGTAGGTTGCCATTACTTTCTGCGGTAGACTGGTTGCCTGCCAAAGCTATAGAACTCAATCTGTCCTGTTATTTGACTCATAGCTAGAGGGGAAAGAGATTAATTATATTATTAAGTAGCAATTAGTGGGGGATTAGTTTATTACTTCATAATAATAGAAAACCGATCCCCCACTTTATGCCCAGTAGAAGTTTTAATTATGTTTCCAAGTATTATATTCAGTCAGTCAGTTTAATGCCATACGTGATACACGCTTTGGGCGATCATGTCTTGAAAAAGACAAGACTGACTGGGCAGAAGATTATCCCGCAGTAGGTTGTCATTACTTTCTGCTTTAGACTGGTTGCCAGCTAAGGCTATAGAACCCAATCTGTCCTGACATTTAACCCATAACTGGAGGGAAGAGACGGATTAATATCTTTCCCAGGGGTATTTGCGCCTAAGTGAGTGCAAGAAATTCAAATTGAATTCGAATTGGACACCCCGATTTCTCGTTCCGAGTCGATATCCACTGCTCCACAGTGCACGCCATTAAATAAACAAAAAGTATCGTCCACATACCGACAATACAGTTGAGGACGAAGGGAACTACAAAGCAATCTCTTCTAATGAAAACCAAAAATTACATTTGCCAGTGCAGGGCTCAAAGGGAACTGATATCAACCCTATCAATCTGTCGATACATAATGTTATAAAGGCTAAATTCAACAGATAAGGTGGGAAATTTAATCATCTCAAAGAACACTTTTTTTTTAATCTCTGGAAGAGACACAAACTACGATAAAATAAATCACAAATACCAATTATCTCCAAGAGAAGAACATAAGTAAATGAAAAGCACAGATCAAATGAACAGATGAACCTACCCAAAGAGCAATTCTAAATATGATCTGTAAAGGAAAAAGAATCTTCATAGAGAAAAAACTGTCAGTCAATTAAGTGCCATATGTGATACACGCTTGGGCGATCATGTCTCAAAAGAGGCATGAATGATTAGGTCGACGATTATCTCGCAGTAGATTGCCAATATTTTCTGCGGTAGACTGGTTGCCGACCAAGGCTATAGAACCCAATCTGTCCTGTTAATTAACCCATACCTGGAGGGAAGAGACGGATTAATATCTTTCCCAAGGGTATTTGCACGTAAGTGAATGCAAGGAATTCAACTGGAATTCGAACTCGACTCCCCGATTTCTCGTTCCGAGCCGATATCCATTGCACTGTAGTGTTGCAAAATAGGTTGCAACATTACAGTGAGCCATTTGGCAACCTTATGTTGGGAAGACCCTATCATAGTAAGTATGGGTATTCCATCCTTATGAATTTTTGGAAGGCTATAAAGAAATTTCTGGGGAAAGAATCCCACTTTTTACTAACCTCAAAAATTGTTTTTGAAATTTTGTATCAACTAAAGTGGTAGCATCACATTTTTTAAAAAGACCAGTCAGTTAAGTGCCATACGTGATACACGCTTGGGCGATCATGTCTCGAAAGAAGACATGACTGACTGGGCAGAAGATTATCCCGCAGTAGGTTGCCATTGCTTTCTTCGGTAGACTGGTTGCCGACCAAGGCTATAGAACCCAATCTGTCCTGTTATTTGACTCATAGCTAGAGGGGAAAGAAATGTATTATATTATTATGTAGTAATTAGTGGGGGATCGGTTTCGTATTGTTATGAAGTAATAAACTGAACACCCACTTTATGACCAGTAGAAGCCTTAATCATTATTCCAACTATTATATTCAGTCAGTCAGTTAAGTGCCATACGTGATACACGCTTGGGCGATCATGTCTCAAAAGAGACATGATTGACTGGGCAGAAGATTATCCCGCAGTAGGTTGCCATTGCTTTCTGCGGTAGACTGGTTGCCGACCAAAGCTATAAAACCCAATCTGTCCTGTTATTTGACTCATAGCTAGAGGGGAAAGAAATGTATTATATTATTATGTAGTAATTAGTGGGGGATCGGTTTCGTATTGTTATTAAGTAATAAACTGATCACCCACTTTATGACCAGTAGAAGACTTAATCATGATTCCAACTATTATATTCAGTCAGTCAGTTAAGTGCCATACGTGATACACGCTTGGGCGATCATGTCTCGAAAAAGACATGACTGACTTGAGCGATCATGCTTTATTTCGTTCTTAATTTTAATGGTGCAATTATTGTAATGATCTATAATAATAACAACTTCTCGCATACTGCTTGCCTTTGGACGTAATTTTTATTTAATCATATCACCCAAAGCAAGGCGATAATGCCACTGATGCGCAGGGGGCTACGTAAGAATGAAAACATTGAAAAAGAGAAAGCCGGAAACCACATCCTAAACAGAACCAGGAAACAAGGAATGAGCCTCTTCACCTGTTCAATAGACGTGGGTGAAGTGTGAACCGGGCGATAGTTTAGTCTATCTACTCCAATTTAAAAAAATAAAGAAAAGAGTGAAAAGATTGGGAAAGAGAAAGCCGGAAACCACATCCTAAACAGGGAACAAGAGATGAGCCTCTTCATCTGTTCAATAGACGTGGGTGGAGTGTGAACCGGGCGATAGTTTAGTCTATCTACTCCAATTGAAAAAAATAAAGAAAAGAGTGAAAAGATTGGAAAAGAGAAAGCCGGAAACCACATCCTAAACAGGGAACAAGGGATGAGCCTCTTCACCTGTTCAATAGACGTGGGTGAAGTGTGAACCGGGCGATAGTTTAGTCTATCTACTCCAATTTAAAAAAATAAAGAAAAGAGTGAAAAGATTGGGAAAGAGAAAGCCGGAAACCACATCCTAAACAGGGAACAAGAGATGAGCCTCTTCATCTGTTCAATAGACGTGGGTGGAGTGTGAACCGGGCGATAGTTTAGTCTATCTACTCCAATTGAAAAAAATAAAGAAAAGAGTGAAAAGATTGGAAAAGAGAAAGCCGGAAACCACATCCTAAACAGGGAACAAGGGATGAGCCTCTTCACCTGTTCAATAGACGTGGGTGAAGTGTGAACCGGGCGATAGTTTAGTCTATCTACTCCAATTTAAAAAAATAAAGAAAAGAGTGAAAAGATTGGGAAAGAGAAAGCCGGAAACCACATCCTAAACAGGGAACAAGAGATGAGCCTCTTCATCTGTTCAATAGACGTGGGTGGAGTGTGAACCGGGTGATAGTTTAGTCTATCTACTCCAATTGAAAAAAATAAAGAAAAGAGTGAAAAGATTGGAAAAGAGAAAGCCGGAAACCACATCCTAAACAGGGAACAAGAGATGAGCCTCTTCACCTGTTCAATAGACGTGGGTGGAGTGTGAACCGGGCGATAGTTTAGTCTATCTTCTCCAATTGAAAAAAAAAAAAAAAAAGAAAAAAGAAAAAAGAGGTTAGTGACTAGCTAAGTTTTAACTTAGTTAAGACTAGTCAAAGAGATTTCTGCTAGGAAAAAAATCCTTCAAATTAGACATGAAAGTTAGAAATTATACAAAAACGGGCAAAATAAAAGAGGATAAAAATGAATAAAAAACAAATTGGCTTAATTTTTACCATATTCAAGAAGACAGACGCACGTGCTACTACCAGCAAGTTTAACCCCTCTTTTTCATCAGTTTCCTCTATGTAAATCCCCCTGCGCAATAGTGGCAGTGGAATGCCTTGCTTGGGGTGAAATAATTTAAAAAAATGACAATTTATATTGCAAATTGTTACAATAATAGCTTTTATAGCAAAACTCTTTACTATAATCTCAAGTTTACCTTTTTACTAGCAAAATACCCCGGCGTTGCTCGGGTGTAATGAAAGCTTTAAAAGTAATCCATGGTCCTGGAGCTCAGACCCAGCCTAAGGAATAAGTGAAATCATAAAATAATTGCGACAAATTATCAATCGCACCTGTATATATATATATATATATATATATATATATATATACTAGCAGTATAACCCGGCGTTGCTCGAGTGTAATGAAAGCTTTAAAATTAATCCATGGTCCTGGCGCTCAGACTCTTTGGACGTTGGCACGAAAGACTAAAAAGCAATAGTTGTTTCCAGTTAAAGCAAAACCGTAGACTGAATGGATGTAAGTCAAATTTTGATTTCCTGGTATTGATATCAAATAAGTTTTTTCGTCGTAAACTGAATTTTGGATGCTAAATAAGTCCTCTGAGTAAATGGTATCATAGCTGAGTCTAAGAACTACAAATATACCTACTTAGAGCGAAACCTGAAGCAAAATCTAAAATAAAAGGGCTGAAAAAATATAGACATACAGGCATATAAACAGATGCACACACAAACATCTTGCCTTTTATGAATATATATTATGATTTTCTGCACTATTGTAAGAACTGCAACCTTGAAACTTCTGAATATCGTTTCTTATATCTTTGTCTATGAGTGTATCAAATTTGATTTTAGGTACCTCCAAAAAATCATTGCTCATTTTCGATACCTCAATTTAAATTTAATTTTTAAAAATAAAAATGTTTTTTTGAAACTTTAATTTTAGTTTTAATTGAAAGCCAAGAGATTAAATTTACTAATTACAGTTAGAAAAATAACCTGGTTTAGTTCAAACCTAAATTATATTGCTCGGAATCACAAATTTAACTGCTGAAAATTTTTTTTTAATTTACCGCCATTATTGACTAATCAACACATTATGTAAACAGTAGCTAAATTTCTGTTTTAAAAATCTTGCAAAAAAAAAATATATACCTCCTTGACACGTTATTTAAGTCGATTTTTATAATTGAAACTTACGTTTATCTGATTTCAAACAAGTATTAACTGCTTACTGTCGGGAAATTTACGAAATAAATCACTCTTTACTGACGGTAGCCCTCTTGTCAGCAGTTATCTAAGCGACAAATTATGTGTTGACAAGTAGCAGGTGTGAATGACGTTTGGATGGCGACCGAAAGTAACAAAAATTCATCTAGCTTAAAACGTAACATTTGGAAATTTAAAATTTTTTGTTGTTTTTTAACTAAATAGTAAAATTAAAAATTTAACATAATATTTTCAGCAAGTATAATATTTTATAGAATTTTAGTTTAGATTTATAGCCAGACTATGCTTTCCGAATAAATAAAAATAAAATATGCTTTCTGAATAAATAAAAATATGCTTTCTGAATAAATAAAAATTTAAATTTCTTTCAAAAGAAAGAATTAAATTAAAATAACTGAACTAAGTTATATTATGTTATTTATTAATATTTTTCTGAAATATTAAATATTTTTATGTTTAGATATTACATATTTATCTTAAATTATTTATTAATATGCTTTCTGAAAACTTAAAAAAATTAAATTTCTTTTAGAATAATTTTAATTTAATAAAAAAGAATGAAATTAGGATCAAAGTGTTGTTTGTGTCGTTTTCGATGTAAGGGGAATTCATTCAAACACTTGTTAACTTCTAAAAATAATACGACCTCTACGGAAACTTGTTATGACCCCTATGGAACACCATACTTAATAAAAATTTCCAAAATTTGATTTTTTTAAAATTATTTTAAAAGTAAAATAGGTGAATGATTTTTATTAAACGTTTCAATTTTCGATAGGCAATATGATAATCAATTCTTAAGTAAAAAAGAAATTCAACAACGTTTTTATAACAGGTTTTTAAAATATTTTTAACACTTTTATGAATTATTATAATAAAAAAATAAAAAAATATAAACAATTATTTCAAAATTTTATTAGTAAACGAAAAATTTTTTTTTCAGACTAAAATGTCCTTAATAATTATTATTTATTCCAGCAATTAAAAGTTTATCAAATTAAATAATATCAGAGTTTTATTGCATTTTTATCTAACTCTTCGGAGCAGATTTTCGGCCAGGTTGTCCACTTTAAAAAACATAGATGATTTATATGCCCCAATGAGTCCTGCATTTATTTAACTAATAAAAATTTTTTTACAGCTAATTAAAATTTATTAAAAGTTCATGGATTTACGTAGAGGGGGTGGTAACAGAGTTAAAAAAATATTTTCACCAAGATATTTAAAAAAATAATAATTTCAAAAATAATTTCATTCATTTGTGAATGAGTACTGAAAGTTTCATTCAAATCTGACAATTATTTGATTTTTGCGAGAATTTTCAAATTAATGTGTTTGTTACCGGGGAAAATGTGGGTTGTGTCATTATTACGTAACCCATTGTAATAAAGGCGTAATTTTTTTTTTAGCCGCTAACTCAAATAAAAACAACATTTACTATCAAAATTTCGAAAATGTTAGCAGGGATTCAAAATTTTAAAAAAATAATTAAAAATTGCTTTGATCTTTCCTCTTAATAAAAATATAAATACTTTGATGGGAAAAGTTTGTTTTATAAAGTTTATGATTTTTTTTTATTTATACTATGCTGTTCCATGTTGTTTTTTAGCGATTTTTTTTGGAGGTAGCTAAAAAAATCGGACCACTCCTTCTATAACCCGATTTTTTCGATTATCGATATTTATTGGGAGGGGGGTACCTCGACACAAAACGTTGCTAAGAACACTCGCAGGCACTTATAGTACAACTGTGTAAATCTTCAAGAAAATCGGTTTAACTGTTTCGGAGTCTAGAGGTTACACACACACGCACGCACGCACGCACGCACGCACGCACGCACGCACAGGCACGCGCACACACACACACACACGCACACACACACACACACACACACACAGTTCCATTTATAAATAAGTTTAGATACTATTGATTGGTACTTTCACAAAATCGCTGAAAAAACAGCATAGTATGAATGAAAACTACCCCACATCTAATAAAAATGAACTTTTTCTATCAGAATGATTATTTTATTTTTATGAGCAAAGATCAAAGAAATTTTGAATGATTTTTTAAAAAAATCCTAAATCACTTCTAACACTTTCGAAATTTTGATAACAAGTCTTGTTTTGATTTTAGTTAAATCGTTACGTGAGTTTACAATGGAAAACGTAATATTCAGTCAGTTAAGTGCCATACGTGATACACGCTTGGGCGATCATGTCTCGAAAGAGACATGACTGACTGGGCAGAATATTATCCCGCAGTAGGTTGCCATTGCTTTCTGCGGTAGACTGGTTGCCGACCAAGGCTATAGAACCCAATCTGTCCTGTTATTTAACCCATAACTGAGAACCGGTGTATTCAACGTGATATCTATTATTGTTTTGGAACATTTTGCCTTTATTTCCGAAAATCTGCTTCCAATAGTAAAATAAAAAGATGCAATAAAACGATGATATTATTTAATTTGATAAGCCTTTACTTGCTTTAATAAATAATAATATATGTTAAGTACATTATAGTCTGAAGAAAAAAATGATTTAATAACGAAATTTTAAAAGGATTCTTTTCATGATTTTTATTTTAATTAAAATAATTCATAAAATTTCAAAAATATTTAAAAAATACTTTAAAGATTTGTTGTTGCTAGTTTATAAAATTAAAGATTATATTTACTAATCGAAAATTTAAAAATTTAACACAAATCGTCGTGCTTTCGTATTTTTAAAACAATTTTTAATTTTTTTGTGTGTATTTGAATCTTTTATTGTGTGATAATTTCCATGTGTACATTAAAACATCATGTGTTTCAAGTTTTCTTCCCCTTACAGGAAAAACATTTGTACAATTATGTCACTTGTGATCGCTATACACTTATGTTATCTAGCTTTTGTCAACCTGTCAACACATTTCAAATACGGTAGAAAGGTTAGAAAGTTCAACTCTGTGTTTAAGAAATAGATTTATTCTAAATGTCATGCCATAACTTGTAGAAATCAATTTAATTCAACATTCTCCTTCTTTTATGTCACATCCTTTCAGGACGTTGACCATCATGGCCTTCCCCGTCTCCCTATACCTGGTGGTTTTCTCCTGTTACACCATGCAAACCCCGATCTGCCATCCACCTGCTCAGGCCCGTCAAGTATGTTACCCGCTGCTTTCCCCTGTCTTGCTCTCCCTCTATCTGACCTGTTAGTATCAGATTCTCCAAGTCCTCTTTCCTTATTGCTTGGCCCAAGATCTTTAGCTGTCTCTTCCTGATGCTAAGTATTAATTTCCTTTTTGTTTCCATCTTTTCCAAGACCTCATCATTGCTCACATGCTCGATCCATGATATTCGCAGCATTCTTCTGTAGAACCACATTTCAGTTGCTTCAAGTTTTTTCTTCATCTTTGATGATATTGTCCAGCATTCACTGCCATATTGAAGAACTGACATCACATAGCAATCCAGTCCTCTCTTCTTTGTTTCTAGCGAAATTGTCCTGTTTCTTAATACTTTGCTCAACTTCTGGAATGCTTCCTTGTGCTTTTGGATCCCAGGAATATAAATGTAGAGAAACTGCTGTGACCACAAAGTGAGGGGTCAGTTTATGTATTGATTGTAATATGGAATTGAACCCCACTTTATATCCAGTATTCTTCTGTAGAACCACATTTCAGTTGCTTCAAGTCTTTCCTTCATCTTTGATGATATTGTCCAGCATTCACTGCCATATTGAAGAACTGACATCGTATAGCAATCCAGTACTCTCTTCTTTGTTTCTAGTGAAATTTTCCTGTCTCTTAATACTCTACTCAGCTTCTGAAATTCGTCCTTCGCCATGCCAATTCGCCTACGGATCGCTTCTGTCTTCTGTTAGAACACTTCTCAGTTATCTAAATTGTTGTACCTGATTGATTTCAGTACCCCCTACCTGTATTTGGCATTTTGGGATGCTCTTTTTGTTTATGACCATGCATTCGGTTTTCTTGCAGTTTATTTGTAGTCCTCTCTCTTCAGCTACCTTCTATAGGAGGTCTTGCAGTTTCCTTTCCATGTCTGCTATCAGCACTATAAAATTTGCGTATCTTATTGTGTTCAAGTTATGGCCTCCGATGACAACTGCTGGCATAACATCTAGTGTCCTCAGAATAGTCTCGCTGTACATGTTGAAGAGATCCGGTGAAAAGACACCTCCTTGTCTTACGCCCCTTTCTATCTTTGTATATCTGCTGAATTCGTTACCTGTTCGGATGCAGGCGGTTGGCTGCCAGTAGACATTCTTGATTACACTTATGTCTTTCCTGAATATGTCGAGGTTGCTGAGCATTCCTATCATTTCTTTATAACGTACTTTGTCGAACGCCTTAGCATAATCGAAAAAAAAAAATCATAGGTACACGCTCTTTCACATTTGCACTGCCTTTTCGGAATTCATCCTAATCACAAATATAGCTTCCAGTGTGTTTGACCAACCCGCACTGTTCTCGTCCTATCTCTGGCCTGATTCTGCTTCTCGCTCTATTCATCATCGCACTCGTTTGCACCTGGCTTCTTAGGCAGTTCTACGAAAATGGACTTGCTTAGATCGTTCGGTATTACACCACTGTTATAAATTTAATTTATTGTTTCTGTAATTTTCTCTGGAATTTCTCCAGGGCTGCCAGCAAATCTCTTACAATGCCATCGTGTCCAGCTGCTTTGTTTCTATTCAGTTTAGCCATTGCAACTTGAACTTCGGACTTGAATATTTCCGGCCCGTTCTCATCTTTGTGTATTATCGGTTGCTCTTTCCTGTCCTGGAAAAGATCTTTTATATATTCTTCCCATCATTGGAGTATTTCCTCTTTCTCTAATATGATCGTTCCCTCCTTAATTTTTTTTATACATCCTGTTGAGGAGCAGGTTTTTTGTCCTGTCTGTTCTCTTATTTATTTATGCGTGATTTGCTAATTTTCCAAAATTAATGTGTCACAGATGTATATTTTCTTTTTGCAAGATTTTTAACACCGAGGAATAACTTTTGTTTACAAATGTGTCGATCACTTGAAAAATTGAAAGATTAAAAAAAAAAAAATTGACAAATTTTAGATTCCAATTAATATAATTTTTTTGAAATACACCAGAGTATTTTGCTAACTGGAAATAATGAATTTAATCATTTAAACTTTTAATTAAAACTAAAGTAAACATTTCAAGAAAACATTTTTATTTTTAAAAATTTCAATTTAAAAGTTAGTTATCGATAATGAATGCAAATAACTAATAAAGAATATTTGTAATTTTTTTTTTACAATTGTGGTGCAGTGGATATCGGCTCGGAACGAGAAATCGGGGAGTCGAGTTCGAATTCCAGTTGAATTCATTGCATTCACTTACGCGCAAATACCCTTGGGAAAGGTATTAATCCGTCTCTTCCATCCAGTTATGGGTTAAATAACAGGACAGATTGGGTTCTATAGCCTTGGTCGGCAACCAGTCTACCGCAGAAAGCAATGGTAACCTACTGCGGGATAATATTCTGCCCAGTCAGTCATGTCTCTTTCGAGACATGATCTCCCAAGCGTGTTTCACGTATGGCACTTAACTGACTGACTGAATATAATAGTTGGAATAATGATTAAGGCTTCTACTGGTCATAAAGTGGGGGATCAGTTTATTACTTCATAACAATAGGAAACCGATCCCTCACTAATTACTACATAATAATATAATACATTTATTTCCCCTCTAGCTATGAGTCAAATAACAGGACAGATTGGGTTCTATAGCCTTGGTCGGCAACCAGTCTACCGCAGAAAGCAATGGCAACCTACTGCGGGATAATCTTCTGCCCAGTCAGTAATGTCTCTTTCGAGACATGATCGCCCAAGCGTGTTTCACGTATGGCACTTAACTGAATGATCAGATGTTCATTGCTGAAACCGTGTTATCTCCCTTAGATTGGCTGTTGGATTTGTTAATGTGTTTTAAATTTTTTCTGACATGTCGAACATTTTTACTGAAATAGAATTATCTCCCTTTGACGTTTTGTGGTTGAATCAATTTTTATTTTTATTCACATTTTGTTATCAGTTTTTCTGGAACCGTCCGGAACTGATTTTTCTCCTTTTGGCATCAGATGGCATTTAATATTTTATATTGCTTAATTCGGTTTTTGAGAAAATTTTCTTTTTTGTAATGGAATATCTTACATGTTTCCTGAAAAAACAATTATCATCTACGGGATGTGACATCTTGTAGCAGAATATTTTTTATCGTGTTCCGTGAATTTTTTATGGGATGTGGGAATGTATGGTGCATCCTCGATATCTTAGACAATCTTTTATAGCGTTTGGATATTTTTTCAGGACAGACTGAAATGCATAAATATTTCCCTTGGAAGCGTCGTACTAAAAATGATTTTGAATTTTCTTCGCCTGTTTTCAGATATCTTACTGTAATGTCTGGATGTGCGTTGTGGAGCATTGGATATCGGCTCGGAACGAGAAATCGGGGGGCTGGGTTCGAATTCCAGCCGAATTCATTGCATTCACTTACGCGCAAATACATATGGGAAAGGTATTAATCCGTCTCCTCCTTCCAGTTATGGGTTAAATAACAGGACATATTGGGTTCTATAGCCTTGGTCGGCAACCAGTCTACCGCAGAAAGCAATAGCAACCTACTGCGAGATAATCTTCTGCCCAGTCAGTCATGTCTCTTTCGAGACATGATCGCCCAAGCGTTTATCACATATGGCACTTAACTGACTGACTGAATATAATAGTTGGAATAATGATTAAGGCTTCTACTAGTCATAAAGTGGGGGATCAGTTTATTACTTCATAACAATAGGAAACCTATCCCCCACTAATTACTACATAATAATATAATACATTTCTTTCCCCTCTATCTATGAGTCAAATAACAGGACAAATTGGGTTCTATAGCCTTGGCTGGCAACCAGTCTACCGCAGAAAGTAATGGCAACCTACTGCGGGATAATCTTCTGCCCAGTCAGTCATGTCTCTTTCGAGACATGATCGCCCAAGCTTGTTTCACGTATAGCACTTGACTGCCTGACTGTAAATGTCTACCATGTTTGCTTGCTGATTCAGAGTTATTACCCTTAGACTCATTGTCTCAGATAGCTTTCTTTCCATATGTTTTCGTCTTTTTGCTTTCTGCAATTTATATGTATGTTGACTGCAAGTGGCGTCATCAGTTCGGAGTGAATTTTGTGACCCTCTTTAATCTCTTTTGAAATGTCTGAGACAAATTACCGCCCTTGGACTGTAGGCATCAAGTGCCATTTAATTTTGTTATATTCTTTTGATAACTTTTTTTTTGGATGTTTGAAATATTTTTGAAAGAAAATTATATGTTTTGGATTGGCAGCATCAGATAACAGATTATTTATCGTGTTTTGAGATATTTCTTTTAGTGAATGTCTGAAATATTTGCAGAAGTTGAGTTATCTCCCTTAGGTTAGAGTCGTCCAGATGTAGTTACATTCTAATATATATATTTTTTTCGGATATGGCACGACGATTTGTATAAAACTTTTCAGTTATCGATTAGTAAATATAGTCTTCAGTAAATAAACTAATAACCTAACCCCAACAAACCTTTGAAGTATTTTAAAAATATTTTTTAAAATTTTATAAATTATTATCATTAGAAATGATGAAAACAATGTTTTAAAAGTTTCATTTTTAATCGAAATGTTTTTCTTCAGTCTGCAATCTGCGTAATATATGTTATTTATGAAAGTAATTAAAAGCTTATCAAATTAAATAACGTCATTGGTTTCTTGCTTTTTTATTTTACTATTGGGACCAGATTTTCGAAAATAAAAACAAAATGTTTTTTTTAAAAAAAATAGATGATTTACGTTCTTCAGTGATACCTGAGTTTAACTAATAAAATTAATTTTCCCAACAAAATTTAAGTTCTTAAATTTCATGAATTTATCTGGAGTAGGGTAAAGGATGTAAAAAAAATATTATTACCACCTTTTTAAAAATAATAATTTAAAAAATTATATCCTTTTTTAAATCCTGAAAATTTTATTAAAATCCGACAATTATTTGGTTTTTGCAAGAATTTCTAAACGAATGCTTTTCACCGAGAACAAAAACTGAGTTATGTAATCATGCATTAACCATTCTAAAGTCTCTTAACGATTTGATTACCCGCAAACGAAAATCAAAAATTAGATTTTCACTAGAATTTGGAACGTGTTAGAACGGATTAAATTTTTTTATAAAATAATTACAAAATACTATGATTTTTCTTCTTGATATTAACAGACATTATATTGTAAAACTTTACTTTTATTCAGTTAGGAGTCTTTTTTCCTTATACAGTACATTTTCGTTTTAGGTACCGACGGCTTTTCCTCCTTCAAATTTATCCAAAATAGCATTATTTCTGTGCAAATGTATATGCTGAACTCAAATCAACAATTAGTTATTGAAGAAACTGACCTTTTTTGCTTTGAAAGTCCATAAAAAAAACGAACTATATCTCGCACTTTTTCTCTCCGGTAACTCTCACGAAGTCATGTAATTAACTGCAGAGTGACGTTCTACGTAGGCAGCAATTTTGGTCGAATTTCGCCCTTTACTGAAATTTCCGGCGATGTACTTCCTGTTCTAGAGTAATAAGCGTAGAAATACAATAGCGCATTACTTTAATTCCCGGAAGTACATCGCCGGAAGTATCAGTAAATTAAGAAAAATCGACAAAAACCCTGCCAAAATTCGATCACATTCCGTCATTCTGCAGTTAATTACATGACTTCGTGAAAGTTAAGGGAGAGAAAAATCGCAAGATATAGTTCGTTTTTTTTATGGACATTTAGATAAAAAAAAAAAGGTAAGTTTTTTCAATAACTAACACTTGATTTGAGTTCGGCATATACATTTGCACAGAGATAATGCTATTTTGGATAAATTTGAAGGGGAAAAGCGTCGGGACTTTTTTTAAATTTTTTTTTTATAAGCGTTTCACCCCGAGCAAGGCATGTCACTGCCACTACTGCGCAGGGGGCTACGTAGAGTGGAGAAAGGATGATTAAATATAGGAAATGTCAGAGGGTGGGTGATAGGCGGGTAAGGATACCGAGAATGAGGGTTGGATAGATGAGAGTGTTCTGAGAATAGTTGGGAGTTAGTGTGATAGGAGGTGTCTATTGACCCTACATTTAAACACCTGGAGATTGTAACTGTCGGGAAAGCAGATTTGTGGAAGGGAGTTCCACAGGCGGGAAGCGCGAGAAAAGAAGCTGTTGGAGTAGAATTTACGGTTACATCTTATTTGTTTAACTGTAAAAGGGTGGGACCTAGTTGCCAATCTAGTATCTCGTGTAAATTCGTGCTTAAGCGGCACCAGTGATCTAAGCTCATCGGAGCAGAAGCCATGAAAGTACTTGTAGAAGAGGCACAGGGAAGCCACATTAAAACGAAAATTGACCCCTTATACTATGCTGTTCTTTTTCCAGCGATTTAGTGAAGGTACCTGTTTTGTATTGTTAGAAATTAACTCTTAGCTGTGGAGAAAAGAGATTAATAACCAACTACAATTGAGACATCATAATTATCTCTACGTCAACTGAGCGTCTAAATTAACTGCAACTGACATTCCAAATCAGATACATATCTATATACTGACGAGTGTCGATGTTGTTTAACAACAGTGTTCCAACATAATACAGAAGCAAACCTTTTTTTTAATCATTTCACCCCGAGCAAGGCGGAAACGCCACTGATGTGCAGGGGGCTACATAACTGTAAAAAGATTAATTAGAAAAGAGTGAAGAGTACAAACTAGTTAGAAAGGAACAACAGAAAGTTGAGAAAGCAGGTGCGATGACAGATACATAGGTGGAGAGAAAGGGAAGGATATACGGGGGTGGGGAGTCAGAAATACATCATTTTTTTCAAACACTGGCATGACCTAATAACTATGGCCGGTAGTGTATATATAGATATATATATATGTATAACAAATCTACAGGGTGCGAGCGATAAATTGTTGCTATTTGCCTTGTAACATTTTGCAAAGTAATAATAACAAAAGAACCATTCTATTTTCATTTATAATTATTCACTTGCTAATAAATACTAACTAATTTTTTTTTAATCATTTCACCCCGAGCAAGGCAGAAATGCCACTGATGAGCGAGGAGCTACATAACTGTAAAAAGATTAATTAGAAAAGAGTGAGGAGTACAAACTAGTTAGAAAGGAACAATAGAAAGCTGAGAATGCAGGTGCAATGACAGATACATAGGTGGAGAGAAAGGGAAGGATATACGGGGGTGGGGAGAGAGCAAGAGTCCAGTGGTTAATAGATGAGTATTGACTTTGCATTTAAATTTCTGGAGGTTGTAGCCGTCAGGAAAGCAAGAATATGGGAGCGAGTTCCACAGGCGGGAAGTGCGAGAGAAGAAGCTGCAGGAGTAGAATTGTCGTCTGCATTTGGCTAACCTGACTGGGAATGGATGGGACCCAGTTGCCAGTCTGGTTGCACGAGTAAACACCTGTTGAGGAGGCACCAGTGACTTAAGTTCGTCCGAGCAGAAGCCATGAAAGTATTTATATAACAGACAAAGGGAGGCCACATTTCGACGGTGGAGAAGTGGCTGCAGTTGAGCCGCCAGATCAGTACCTATCACATTACAGACTCTCCTTTGGAACCTGTCGAGAACACTGAGGAGAACGACAGAGGAGAACAATGATAATGGATTTCATGTGAAAAGAGGTTGAAACTAGAGACGTAACAAAAATTCGCTTTCATAGATGGCGTAATAATTTATGACGGCCTGGGAAATTATATACACAGTAAGATTTCACTATCCGCGTTTTCATGGCTCCGTGTTTTCATTTCTCCGTGTTTGATTCAACCAGCAAAAATCAACTCCCATAATTACAACCAACAAAGCATAACCTCGAAACTATTAAGCTCTACAATGCAGCACTTAAATTAATTTTGGATGAAGAAGACACTCATATAAATCCCAATGAAGCAATATATGCATCAGCAATAGCAGAACCAAAACATTGAACATCAAATAAAAACAAGGCAGTCTCGCAGACATGAGGGTCCACCTTTGAAAAAAAAATAGAAAAAGAAATAGAACAACTTAAAAATGAATTATCAGTATTCGATGAACTGACAAGAGGAATAAATGTAAGAAGTAAGAAAAGGCAGAAGAGTCGAAAGAGAATACAACGTTAGAAATGAAAATGAAGTCCTATCAACTAATGAAAAAATAAAGCAAATAATACAACTGAAGGTTCAAAGAATAAGACGCTATGAGAAAAGATCAAGATTCTACAAACAAAACAAAATTTTTCAAACCAATGCAAAGATATTTTACAGGGAAATAGGTAAAAAAAGAATTGAAGTGACAGTCCCCCACAAAATGGAAGAAGTTGTACAGTTCTGGGAAAAAATATGGGCTTACTCTAAAGAACATAATAAAGAAGTAGATTGGATTGCGCAAGATACAGGACGAATGAAAAATAAACCAGAACAGACATGGGCTGAAATCATAGAAGAGGATGTTAAATGTGCACTGAAAAAAGCACACAATTGGAAATTTCCAGGAAAAGATAGAATTCCTAACTTTTGGCGATATTATTTAAATACAGCAAATAAAAATCTAGCCAAAGAAATTCAAGAAATAATTAACGATCCCACTAAAATTCCTGCATGGATGGTCAAAGGAATTACATTTCTTCTACCCAAGAATAGTAACACAAATAACCCGAAAAACTACAGACCAATTACATGCCTTCCGACAACATGCAAACTATTAACATTTATTTTAGCAAAACAGACATATTTCTTCTTGGAAAGAAATGACACACTACCGTTGGAACAAAAAGTGTGCAAACGTGGCTGTTACGGATGTAAAGATCATTTACTTATTAACAGAATGATTCTTGAAACCTGCTACAATGCAAAGAAAAATCTTAGCACTGCCTGGATAGATTAGCGTAAGGCATTCGATAGTGTACCACATTCCTGGATCTTAAAAACTTTAAATATATACAAGGTATCACCCGCCATCATCAATTTCATCAAACAATGTATGTTGATATGGAAAACAACCCGTTACTTCAATCATATAAATGGAACCTATAAGTCTGGTGAAATATTTCAAGGTGATTCTTTGTCTCCCTAACTATTCTGCATATCATTAATAGCACTAACCAGTCAACTTAACAAGACAGAATGTGGTTATAAAAGAGCACAAAAGAAAATAAGCCATCTATTTTACATGGATGACTTAAAGTTGTATGCTAAGAATGATAATGAGCTGGAAGGTCTTCTGCAAAATGTAAAATACTTTAGTGAAGATATTGGAATGAAATTCAATTCGAATAAATGTCCTAAAGATATAGTTTTACGAGGATCATCACAACAAACATCCTCAATTAGCTTAGACATGCTGTAACAATAAAACATTTAGAGCCAGAAGAACCTTATAAATACCTGGGTGTAAATGAGAGTGAAAATATTCACCATAAAAAAATGAAAGAAATAGTGCGTAAAGAGTACTATAGAAGGCTACGGCTGATATTAAAAACTGAATTGAATTCTCAGAACAGAATTATGGCCATTAATAGCCTTGCCATCGCAGTTGTACAATATAGTCTCAACATCTTAAACTGGACTCTAAACGACATCAGGCAAATGGATACTAAAACAAGAAAGCTTCTTTCTAAGCATAAGATGCATCATCCAAAAGCTGATATAGACCGTCTATACATACCCTCTAAAGAAGGTGGAAGAGGTCTTATTCAACTAGAATTAGCATACAAGACAACAACTATTGGCTTACTTACATGCATAGAAACAACAAAGGACTGGATGATACACTTAGTCAAACAACATGAAAATAGAAAGAAAAATATTCAATAATATTAGAAGGCAGAAAATACAAACGAAATTTACATTTAGTAGACTCTGTAGAAAAGCAAAACGGAAGTCAAAAACAAACTATTGCGGCAAAAAATTATGAAAATGAAAGCCAAGGATAAAGCTCTTGAACAGATAAAGCAACGCTGGCAAGACAAACCTCTGCATGGCCAATATCCAGAACGTGCCAATAAATCCAATGTTGATCAAGTTAATACTCATCGATGGTTACGTGTATCTGAATTAAAGTCTCAGACTGAAGGCTTTATTCTTGCAGCGCAAGACCAAGGTCTTTTCATTAGGAACTTTCAGGCAAATATTGTACATAATAATGTGGATCCAAAATGCAGGTTCTGCTATAAGCACCAAGAAACAATAGACCATCTAATCTCAGGATGTTCTGTACTTGCCCCAGATGAATGCAAAATATCGTCACGATTGATTGGAGCAATATTTACATTGGACAATGTGCAAACACTATGGAAAACATGTAAACAAACACTGGTATGAACATCACCCAGCAACTGTTACAGAAACAGAAGATTTCATCATTCTATGAGATTACACCATCTACACAGACAGAAAAATTGAAGCAAATAGGCTGGGCATTATTGTCAAAAATCAAAAAGAAAACACTTGCTTATTAATTGATATGGCTTGTCCAGCGGATTGTAACATAGCAACCAAAGACATAGACGTCGGATAATATGTATATTTATTAATATACTAGCAGTATAGCCCGGCGTTGCTCGGGTGTAATGAAACATATATATGTATACATAATATTTATTTATGTCTGTATTTTTTTCAGCCCTTTTATTTTACTTTTCTTGAAAATTTACGCGCTTTTACTATAACTTTACGCAGTGATACAGTGAAACAAGGCGGATGACTACATTATAAACAGAATTTATGACTAATTAGATAGACTAATTGGAGGAGATAGACTAAACTATCGCCCGATTCACACTCCACCCACGTCTATTGAACAGGTGAAGAGGCTCATCCCTTGTTTCCTGTTTAGGATGTGGTTTCCGGTTTTCTCTTTTCCAATCTTTTTACTCTTACGTAGCTCCCTGCGCATCAGTGGCGTTATCGCCTTGCTCGGGGTGATATGATTAAAAAAAAGTGTAACCATAGACGAAAACGTTATAACTTCTTCTAATTTTGAAAATTGCGCTTTCAAAATATATATATATATATATATATATATATATATATATATATATACCGGTTACGTGAGCGTTCTTTTAAAAATAAACGGTAAAAATCAGTTATTGCACATCGCCTGATAACACCACATGGTAGGAACCTAGGTCGCGTAATAACTCCTTTACAAATGAAAAATATTCAAAAGTTCGACAATATAATTGTATTGAGCACGTTTTAATACAACTGTGTACTGGTCTAATATTATTATGACCAAAAACTAAGTACACACACACACACACACACACACACACACACACACACACACACACACACACACATATATATATATAATATTTATTCAGAAATTATAACATGAATGTTATAATATCACTACAAAAGTAGCTATTTTGTTTCGACACTTCTTGTGTCTTATCAAGTGATGAGGTTTATTTCAAGTTGAAGGCTTTACAAGGTTAAAAACAAACAAAACCCCTTTAATCAGGGGGGGGGGCATTGTTATATAGGGAGTGTGGACCAATCAGAATAAAGTAACTTCTAATTTGTAAAATATGTGATCAGACTCAAAAATAATTTTTGAAGGCATTAATAATAATATTTGATTAAATTGAGACCAGTATTATTAATTTATTAGATTCACTTCATTATTATTGCGAATTAAAAAAAAAAAATCTAAGTTTAACGATTTATTAGATTTAGAAATTTATTCATATACTAAACGAGGAAGAGAAAGAACGCACACATAAATAAACTTATAAATATCCACACAGGGATAAATAGACGAATATAGACACATACAATTGCAAACAGACACATATACAGATTAATATACGCACGCGTATATACATGGACAAATTTCAAAATTTTGTTTTTATTGACTTGTAAATTTGTCTGTTAAATTTTAAAGCTATATTTGGAAACAGACTGAACTGCCACAATATTGGATACAGTAAGAGTGAATTCGTAGCATGACTAGCCTTGAATGAATGAGGTCATGGCAGACAATCATATTTAAGTGCATGAATATATAAACATAATTAGATATATTTTCATGCAAATATACTTTTTGGTTTAGTACGACGGATGTTCGTTGTGGTGCATTGGATATCGGCTCGGAACGAGAAATCGGGGAGCCGAGTTCGAATTCCAGCCGAATTCATTGTATTCATTTACACGCAAATACCATTGGGAAAGGTATTAATCCGTCTATTCCTTCCAGTCATGGGTTAAATAACAGGACAGATTGGGTTCTATAGTCTTGGTCGGCAACCAGTCTGCCGCAGAAAGCAATGGCAAACTACTGCGGGATAATCTTCTGCCTAGTCAGTCATGTCTCTTTCGACACATGATCGCCCAAACGTGTATCACGTATGGCACTTAACTGACTGACTGACGACGGAGTGAGGGAGATTAGTGTTGTTGGTATTGTGGGTTGTGCAGTATGGTAATTCGCGATATGAGTTCTGTTTAAAAAATATATTTAATACTTATGTACTTGTAAAATCCGAAAAATAGAGAAATTAGGTGGAAATTGTGGGTGGGGGGAGGAAAGAAAATTATATTTTTCCCATTATATTCAGAAGCGAAATACAAGGGCCAGTGAAAGTGAGAAATGACGATAGGACTTTTGATGCGGTTAAATTAATGTCGGATCTTTGCTCCCACATCTGCTGGGAAATGATTTAAAATTTTTTGAAAACCTAAGATGATGTAATTAAGAAGAAGAGAACAAAAAGAAATTACGTCATATGAGGTGTTGTCGCTTTATTTGTTGAACCAAGGGCATGATTTAACTCCACCTTAAATTGTGTAGATGGAAAATAATCTCATTGGTCAAGGATCTGATTTACATAAAGATATCCCGAGTCTCGCGGCATTTATACTTGGGGGCAAGTATAAAAATCGAGACCTCAGTGAGAAAAATCAGTGTGTGTTCTTCAGAGGCACCCGGCGACAGAGACCAAACGACCTAACCACCGCCGTCATCATTAGCCGCACGTCGCTTCCATTCGGCCGTTTCCGTAAAGCTTCGGTAAAGACCTGTAAAAAGACTTGTTTTTATTTGGAAAATTGAAAGCTCTGACTATTCGTAACGAAAAGATCGCACCTTTATGAAAAGACATTTTTTTATTTGAAAAATTGAAAGCTCTGATTACTTAGACGAATCTTTCTCGCCGTTGTAAACTTTGAAATTCGGCGATTGTATATTCTGCTTTTATAATTAATTATTTACATATATATATATATATATATATATATATATAAAGACTGTTTTTTGTATTTCATCCGGGCGTCTTCGAATTTATTCATTTATTTTTTTTTTTGGTGCCGTATTTATTATTTTCAACACAAGTGTACGCGAGTGTTCGGTCTGGTTTGAGGTGGTAGAGAGACGGCTACCGGGTTTTCAACGGAACCTTCCTGAGATCAAAGAACAGCGTGGGAAGGGGAGTTCACTGTTGTAATAGACGTCTTGAGGACCAGCTACTGTAACGAGGCACTCATCACGATTAACGACCCGAGAGGGTCGTCTTAATTGGTGCCGTTTCGATAGCATCAACACACTCAGGTTCGGGTCATCATCATTACAACAGGTTTCAAACCAGGGGCAGCGAGCCAGCCGGGACCGAAGGTGTCACAAATCAGTCAGTCAGTTAAGTGTTATACGTGATATACGCTTGGGCGATCATGTCCCGAAAGAGACATGACTGACTGGGCAGAAGATTATCCCGCAGTAGGTGGCCATTGCTTTCTGCGTTAGACTGGTTGCCGACCAAGGCTATAGAACCCAATCTGTCCTGTTATTTAACCCATAACTGGAAGGAATAGACGGATTAATACCTTTCCCAAGTGTATTTGCGTGTAAGTGAATGCAATGAATTCAGCTAGAATTCGAACTCGGTTCCACGCTAAAATCATACACGACTAAAAAATCCAAAGATCATCATATATATATATATATATATATATATATATATATATATATATATATATATATATATATAACCACATACATGAAAATACTTGTACAAAACTTCTGGCATCAAACACGGTAGATACACTATACACCAATCAAATGTGTATGCATGTACAAAACGTCACACATATACATACCAATATATATATATATATAGTCATTCCGCAGACAGATCTGTTTCGCTGTATCACAGCTCATCAGTATGGTAAGACAGCCCATTGCCTTTTACCCAGGATTGAAACCCGACCGAATTGGCATCAGTCGGCGATTCTACCTCTGAGCTATGGGCGCTCGGTAGAAGGAGGCAGACTTTTTAGCGTGTATATTATCATTATACACGCCCAATAGCTGAGAGTGTTCTAATTCTTTGCTGAATGAACGATGCGTAGATGCCAGAGTAGCTACTGTTTTTCAAAATCTACCATTCTTCCAGAGTGCTCAATCAGGGTGTGAGCGTATATATATATATATATATATATATATATATATATATATATATATATATGAAATAGAACATTGATATAAATCAAACAGTTATACCCGACCAGAACAAAATATGGCTCACAAGGAGGGATTTTCAAAGATAATCAATTTCGTAAGTTGAAATTCAACGTCTGATGACCTACAGAAGATTCAGTTTCGTAAAAGGATAACTTTAGTCACCAAATATTTTTTCTCCTTTTTTATCGAAGTTATCCTTTTCCTTCACCGTAGAAAAAAAAAAAAAAAGAAAAAGAAAGAAATTCTTGCCACCCACTCTGTATATATTTAGTTTTGTCGTCTTCTTTTTCACGAATTTACTTACACGACCCGCGGCTAATATTTTGTGATCAGTTTGACCTTCATATTCTTAATAGTTCTGGCCTGTTGCATTTTCCATTTTTTACAATGATACTCATCCTGTAAGAAACCCAAGAGCCACTCGAGATAGGGTGTCACTGAGTAATATGTGCGTAAGATAACGGGTAATTCTAGAATTGAACAGACGGTCGTGATCGGAGTTGCACCCTCATCGCGAGAAGAAATTGTTGTAGTAGAACTTACATCTCACTTATGAAACCGAAATGAGGGTGGTTCGTTACAATATTTGTGGCATGGTGTGTCTTAGACGTGATGGTTAGAAGGAAGTAATGCGGCTGATCTGAACATTTGCCATAGAAATAACGATAAAGCTGTGGATTAGATTTTTTTTATAATCATGTCGCCCCAAGAAAGGCATTTTACTGCCACTTTTTGGCAGGGGGTTACATAGGAAGAAAGTTATGAGAAAGATTAACAGGTTATATAGAAGGTGTCAGGAACTGGGTAAGAGAATGATGAATGTCACCAAAAAAATGAGGGATCAGTTTATATATTGATTGTAATGTAGAAATAATCCCCCACTTTATACCCACATTATAATAGTAAAGACTTTTTTTTATAATCATATCGCCCCAAGAAAGGCATTATACTGCCACTTTTTGGCAGGGGGTTACATAGGAGGAAAGTTATGAGAAAGAGTGACAGGTTACATAGAAGGTGTCAGGAAGTGAGTAAGAGAAGGATGACTGTAGCCATAAAGTGAGGGGTCAGTTTATATATTGATTGTAATGTAGAATTGATCCCCCACTTTATACCCACATTATAATAGTAAAGAATTTTTTTTATAATCATATCGCCCCAAGAAAGGCATTATACTGCCACTTTTTGGCAGGGGGTTACATAGGAGGAAAGTTATGAGAAAGAGTGACAGGTTACATAGAAGTTGTCAGGAAGTGAGTAAGAGAAGGATGACTGTAGCCATAAAGTGAGGGATCAGTTTATATATTGATTGTAATTTGAAATTGATCCCCCACTTTATATCCACATTATAATAGTAAAGAATTTTTTTTATAATCATATAATCGTCCCAAGAAAGGCATTTTATTGCCACTGTTGTTTGGCATAGGAGGAAATTTATGAGAAAGAGTGACAGTTTATGTTGGGTGTCAGGAAGTGGGTAAGAGAAGGATGAGAATACTGATGAGAGTGGAGTGGACGAAAAAAGGAGCATGAAAGAGAGGATGCAGGCCAGTAAGATAAAAGATGACTATTGACTTTACATTTAAATTATTGGAGATTGTAGCTGTCGGGGAAGGAAGTAAACGGAAGGGAAATCCATGAGAAAGAGGATGCAGGTTAGTGAGATAGGAGATGACTATTGACTTTACATTTAAATCTTGGATATTGTAGCTGTCAGGAAAGGAAGTAAACGGAAGGGAATTCCACAGGCGGGAAGTGCGAGAAAAGAAGCTGCGGAGTAGAATTTGCATTTACAATTTATTTGTTTCACAGTCAATGGGTGGGACCTAGTTGCTAATCTTGTGGCTCGAGTAAACTTATATATAGGGGGCACCAGGGAGCTAAGTTCATTAAAGCAGGAGCCGTGAAAGTATTTGTAGAGGAGACACAGGGAAGCCACATTGCCCCGGTGAGAAAGTGACTGTATCTGAGCTGCCAAGTCGGGATCGATCAGATTACAGATTCTCCGTTGGATTTTGTCAAGGATACCTAGGTGGATAGCAGAAGCATCGGACCAGATATGGCAGCAGTATTCAAGCCACTGGCGGATGGTAGATTTATATATGTGCAGGATTGTTTCAGGCGGAAAAAACTTCCTGGCCCTACACTGAGAACCGACTTTCTTTGCAGCGGATTTAGCTATGGATTCTATCTAGTCATTCCTCTTGAGGTCTGTTGTGAGAGTTAAGCCGAGGAGACGCAGTTTTTTGCTTTCAGAGAGACTAACCTGATCCATGCTAATGGGGGATAGGAGCGATTGTCTGTGATGGTTAATAGATAGCAGCTTCGTTTTGGAAGCATTAAAATGCACGAGCTATTTCTTACTCCAGTCTGCAACAGATCGGAGGTCCTTTTCATTCTCTGCAGCGAGGTTTGCTTTATCAGCCTCAGCAGATTTTTGATCGATGCGAGAGTAAACTGTAGTGTCGTCAGCGTATATGCCTACTTGGGATCTTATTACATCTGGGAGATCGTTAATGTAGATAAGGAAAAGCATGGGACCTAGAATAGAGCCTTGAGGGACACCCGCGTTCATATGACAGTATTGGTAGGCATGTCCGTTCAATACTACCTTCATTGTGCAATTTTGGAAGGAATGACTGGATAAGGTCAAATAATTGTCCAGTTATCCCATAACCTTACAGCATGCCAGACTCTCACAAACGCTTTGGAGATATCTAGGGCAACAGTTCAGGCTTCGCCGTTCTTTTCGAGAGCCCGGTGGATACTCAGTGATGGTTGTGAGCATATCAGCAGTAGATTGCTTGATTTTATATTTTATTTTTTTATTTTTTTATTTTTTTATAAGCGTTTCACCCCGAGCAAGGCATGTCACTGCCACTACTGCGCAGGGGGCTACGTAGAGTGGAGAAAGGATGATTAAATATAGGAAATGTCAGAGGGTGGGTGATAGGCGGGTAAGGATACTGAGAATGAGGGTTGGGTAGATGAGAGTGTTCTGAGAATAGTTGGGAGTTAGTGTGATAGGAGGTGTCTATTGACCCTACATTTAAACACCTGGAGATTGTAACTGTCGGGAAAGCAGACTTGTGGAAGGGAGTTCCACAGGCGGGAAGCGCGAGAAAAGAAGCTGTTGGAGTAGAATTTACGGTTACATCTTATTTGTTTAACTGTAAAAGGGTGGGACCTAATTGTTAATCTAGCATCTCGTGTAAATTCGTGCTTAGGCGGCACCAGTGATCTAAGCTCATCGGAGCAGAAGCCATGAAAGTACTTGTAGAAGAGGCACAGGGAAGCCACACCACGCCGGTGAGAGAGCGGCTGCAGCTGGTCTGCCAAGTCAGTATCAACCACGTTACAGATCCTCCTTTGTATTTTGTCAAGAATCCCAAGGAGAGCACCAGGGGCACCCGACCAGATATGGCAGCAATATTCAATACACGGGCGGATGGTAGATTTGTATATGTGCAGGTAGATTTGTATTAACTAGTTTCTCAGTACTTGTTCATTCGTGAGCAAGGAACAATATTTTTAGAGCTTGGCACTGAAGTGCTAGTTGTTTAAGGCAGTACCTCTGCATTGCTCTTAAAATATTGAAGTCCAGGTTGATTAGGTATACGATCACATCACGTTTAATCACCGGTTCTCGTATGGGGACAAAAGTTAAGCAACGTTGAGTCTGGTCATTACTTAGATTGTTGACTGCTTTGGAAATTTTGTTTTCAACCGATTTATTATTATCGATTATATTGAAAACCCTTCTTTGAATTTTGTTGATCAAGAAGAATAGCAGGAGCGCCCGACCAGATATGGCAGCAGTATTAAATGCACGGATGAATGGTAGATTTAAAAATGTGAAAGAAGGGTTCTGACGAGAATCTCAAGATGAATAACAGGAACACCCGACCAAATATGGCAACAGTATTCAATGCACAGACTAATGGTAGATTTATAAGTGTACAAGATGGATTCTTACGAGAGCCTCGAGATGAATACCTGGAGCGCCCGACCAGATATGGCAACAGAATTCAATGCACAGACGAATAATAGTTCTGTAAGCAAGATGGATTCTGGAGAGAAAAACTTGCTGACCCGATATAGTGACTCGAGTTTCCTAGCAGTAGCTGTAGCTATTGATTCGATGTAGTCGTTCCACTTGAGGTCGGTTGTTAGACTGAGGCCGAGGAGGCGCAGTGTGTTGTTCATTGGTAGAATAACGTCACCCATACTGATGGAAGGTAGAACAATTTGTTTGTGGTGATTAAAGAAAAGCTGCTTCGGTTTGAAAGAATTAAAATTTAAGAGCCATTACTTGCTCCAGTCTACTACAGATTGGAGATCCTTCTCAAGAGTAGTAGCGGGGTTTATTTTATTAGCCTTGGCTGATTGATTATTGAGGCTGGTGTAAATAGTAGTGTCGTCAGCGTAATTACTTACTTTTGAACCGATTACATCCGGAAGATCATTGATGAAGATCAGAAAATCAATATTATTAGAAATCAATTCATATGGGGCAAGTACAGAACATCCTGAGATTAGATGGTCTATTGTTTCTTGGTGCTTATAGCAGAACCTGCATTTTGGATCCACATTATTATGTACAATATTTGCCTGAAAGTTCCTAGTGAAAAGACCTTGGTCTTGCGCTGCAAGAATAAAGCCTTCAGTCTGAGACTTTAATTCAGATACACGTAACCATCGATGAGTATTAACTTGATCAACATTGGATTTATTGGCACGTTCTGGATATTGGCCATGCAGAGGTTTGTCTTGCCAGCGTTGCTTTATCTGTTCAAGAGCTTTATCCTTGGCTTTCATTTTCATAATTTTTTGCCGCAATAGTTTGTTCTTGACTTCCGTTTTGCTTTTCTACAGAGTCTACTAAATGTAAATTTCGTTTGTATTTTCTGCCTTCTAATATTATTGAATATTTTTCTTTCTATTTTCATGTTGTTTGACTAAGTGTATCATCCAGTCCTTTGTTGTTTCTATGCATGTAAGTAAGCCAATAGTTGTTGTCTTGTATGCTAATTCTAGTTGAATAAGACCTCTTCCACCTTCTTTAGAGGGTATGTATAGACGGTCTATATCAGCTTTTGGATGATGCATCTTATGCTTAGAAAGAAGCTTTCTTGTTTTAGTATCCATTTGCCTGATGTCGTTTAGAGTCCAGTTTAAGATGTTGAGACTATATTGTACAACTGCGATGGCAAGGCTATTAATGGCCATAATTCTGTTCTGAGAATTCAATTCAGTTTTTAATATCAGCCGTAGCCTTCTATAGTACTCTTTACGCACTATTTCTTTCATTTTTTTATGGTGAATATTTTCACTCTCATTTACACCCAGGTATTTATAAGGTTCTTCTGGCTCTAAATGTTTTATTGTTACAGCATGTCTAAGCTAATTGAGGATGTTTGTTGTGATGATCCTCGTAAAACTGTATCTTTAGGACCTAGGATATACCTTAGAGGGACCCCCGCGTGCGTATGATAGAATCTGGAAGTATGCTCATTTAATAGAAACTTCGTTACATGATTTGACAGGAAAGACCGAATAAGACTGAACAAGCGTCTATTTATACCATAGCCCTATAGCTTGTGCAGAAGTCCAGCATGCCAAATCCTGTCAAACGCTTTCGTGATATCCAGGGCAAGAGCTCGAGCTTCGCCGTTCTTATCAAGTGCATGGTATATGTATTCAGTGATGTTCGTTAGCATATGAGAGGTAGATTTGACTAAGCGGGATCCATAATGTTTGTCATAGAATAGGTTGTGGGATGTGAGATGCTAAACCGCATCGGAATTGATAACACTTTTTCCAATATTGGTGTGAGGCTGATAGGTCGATAATTAGAGAGAGGTCTGAGGGTTCGATAGATTTATTAAAGACAAGAACTACAGAGGACTTCCAGCAAGCAGGAAAGCAAAAAGAGAGGAAATACTTGTTGAGTTTGGAGAAGACGAAGAAACTTCAACGGCACATTTTTTTAGGACGATGACCGGTATTCCGTCTTCTCCGTTTGCTTTATGGTAATGTGAAGCTTCGATATTTTGTTAGAGACTAGAGTGGGAGTTATGTGAACATCACATTTGAGTTCTAGGTGGGAAGTCAGGAGTGGGTACGGCAGACGTGTCAGATGTGGAGTTGAAGCAGAATTGCGAGCAAAGCACTCAGTCTTGCCCACTGTGGCTGTCTAAACCTCAAATTTGTTGAATAAAGGAGTAATCCAAGGTTTACTATTGTTTAATACTCTTTAGAAGAGCCGCCACTAGTCATTGGAATCAAAGGTACGGGTTGCTATGTGGGCTTCATTCTATCAATAAACAACAGCTTAGAATCGTTGGCATTTATTACAGACAGACAAAAAGGCGTTTATTATATTTAGACTTGTCGTTCCGGTAAAGCCAGAAGAAGTTATTCCTGTGGGCAATAGCGGCTGAGAAAGCAAAAAATAACCAAAGAGATAAATAAAGTTTAAGTAGGAACTTCCTAGATGGGATGAAAGCATCGATGTCAGCTTTCGCCGAGGAGGTGACAGTCTTCAAAGGGGAGACGAAATAGTTTATTCCAGAGGATGTCACAAAGGGAGGTCACAATCTCAGAACGACTCCCAGTCCGTTCTTTGATAACAATTCTGCTGGTGGGAGTTTCCAGTTGGGATGGAGAGTGAAAAAAGCTGCACGTAATAACGAAAGTCAAGGATAGAGGTGAAGCAGAGATGTAGAAGGGAAACGTGTCGTTCAGGGATAATGGAATACCTAGTGATATAAACTTGGTTGTGCGGGTCAGACAATGGATGGAAATCTAATGGCTTCCCTGTGCCTCTTCTACAAGTACTTTCACGGCTTCTGCTCCTATGAACTTAGGCCATTGGTGCCGCCTAGGTACGAATTTACACGAGATACTAGATTAGCAACTAGGTCCCACTCTTTTACAGTGAAACAGATAAGATGTAACCGTAATATCTACTCCAACAGCTTCTTTTCTCGCGCTTCCCGCCTGTGGAATTCCCTTCCACATGCCTGCTTCCCTGACAGCTACAATCACAATTAGTTTAAATGTAAGGTCAATAGACACCTTCTAACACACTAACTTGCATCTATTCTCTCAAACACTCTCACCATTTAACCAAGCCTCATTCTAGGTACCCTTACCCGTCTATCAGCCTCCTTCTGACATTTCCTATATCTAACCATCCTTTTCCCATCACTTCCCCGACCCTATGAAACCCCCTGCGCAATCGTAGCAGTGGAATGCCTTGTTCGGGGTGAGACGATTAAAAAAATAAACATCTCCTATCTCACTAACTCGCATCTATTCTCACAAACACTCTTCCCCTGTACATCCTTACCCGTCTATTACCTTCCTTCTGACATTTCCTAGATCTAACCACTCTTTCTCAGCACATTCCCCTATGTAACCTCCTGCGCAATAGTGGCAGTGGAATGCCTTGCTTGCGGTGAATTGATTAAAAAAAATTCTATACTATTATAATGTGGATATAAAGTTGGGGATCAATTCTACATTACAATCAATATATAAACTGATCCCTCAATTTATGGCCACAGTCATCCTTCTCTTACCCACTTCATGACACTTCCTATAATCTTTCTCATCACATTCCCCTATGTAACCCCCTGCGCAATAGTGGCAGTGGAATGCCTGGCTTGCGGTAAATTGATTAAAAAAAATTCTATACTATTATAATGTGGATATAAAGTTGGGGATCAATTCTACATTACAATCAATATATAAACTGATCCCTCACTTTATGGCCACAGTCATCCTTCTCTTACCCACTTAATGACACTTCCTATAATCTTTCTCATCACTTTCCCCTATGTAACCCCCTGCGCAATCGTAGCAGTGGAATGCCTTGCTCGGGGTGAAACGATTAAAAAAAATGAGTTGGCGAGTAGAGACGCAATTTCCTTTGCGTTGTAAAATGGGTAAGTTTGTAAGACAGGGGATCAGTTAACCATTATTGTCTAAATAACAAAGTTCTTATAGTCGACAAATATTTTCTGGCTTTAATTAACATGCAAAGGGTTAATTTATCGAGAAAAACTAACCGAAGAATAATTTCCTAGATTATATGTCTTTCTATATATGTATCAGAAGTGCGTCGTGGTGTAGTGGATATTGGTTCAGAACGAGAAATTTGGGAACCGAGCTCGAATTCCAGTTGAATTCCTTGCATTCAGTTACGCGCAAAGACGCCTGGGAATGTATTAATCCGCGTCTTCCCTCCAGTTATGGGCTAAATAACAGGACAGATTGGGTCCTATAGCCTTGGCAGGCCAGTCTGCCGGAGAAAGCAATGGCAACCTACTGCGGAATAATCTGCACAGTCAGTCGTATTTCTTTGGAGACATGATCGCCCAAGCTTGTATTATGTATGTCACTTAACTGACTTAACTGATATATGTATCAGTCCATTTTATTCTGTTTCTATGAATCTATCTATCTATCTATCTATCTATCTATCTATCTATCTATCTATCTATCTATCTATCAGAGCCTGTTCATTATCTATCTATCTATCTATCTATCTATCTATCTATCTATCTATCTATCTATCTATCTATCATTAGCCTGTTCATTATCTATCTATCTATCTATCTATCTATCTATCTATCTATCTATCTATCTATCTATCATAGCCTGTTCATTATCTATCTATCTATCTATCATAGCCTGTTCATTATCTATCTATCTATCTATCTATCTATCTATCTATCTATCTATCTATCTATCTATCATAGCCTGTTCATTATCTATCTATCTATCTATCTATCTATCTATCTATCTATCTATCTATCTATCTATCTCAGTCTGTTCATAATCTATCTATCTATCTATCTATCTATCTATCTATCTATCTATCTATCTATCAGCCTGTTCATTATCTATCTATCTATCTATCTATCTATCTATCTATCTATCTCATGTTCATATCTATCTATCTATCTATCTATCTATCTATCTATCTATCTATCTATCTATCTATCTATCTATCTATCTCCTTTTTTCTTTCTCTTTCTATGTATATCACGCTATACATATCTATCTTTCTCTGTATATTCGATAGCATTTATCTGTTTGTCTGTCTATTATTATTGTACTAGTCTGTCTATCTATCTCCCTGAGAGCGGGTGTAAATTCTATTAAACTTAGCAAAATAACGCTATTTACTTGTGCCATGTCTTGGTAGTTACGCGTTAAATATCCGTGTTAAATACTGATTTTTATTTTATCATGTATATACATTTCCGATGAATATTTGATTTTCGATTAACAAATCACGTTCAGTGATAGATTTTTCACTCATTTTTGCAAAAAATGTGAGCAGCAAATGCAGCAGTCACGAAAGACTTTTCGGTCTTAAAAGCAAAATGTGTTTCTTAATATTTGTGACGACCTAGATGGCTGACTCCGTTCAGATATTATCGGCAAAATATTAACGCTCGATCTTGTTGCTGTTGCATTATTATTATTATTATTATTATTATTATTATTATTATTATTATTATTATTATTAATTTATTTATTTATTTTGCTTCAGAATTGAAAAAAAAACGTGACTAAAAAGATTATGATATGTCATTTCCAGGTAATCTCTGACGACGTGAAAGAAAGGAAACAGTAGAAATAGAGAAGGAAGAAAGAAAGAAAGAAAGAAAGAAAGAAAGAAATAGATTGCAGGAGATAGATAGATAGATAGATAGATAGATAGATAGATAGATAGATATGAACAGACTGAGATAGATAGCTAGATAGATAGATAGATAGATAGATAGATAGATAATTAATGAACATAATGAGATAGATAGATAGATAGATAGATAGATAGATAGATAGATAATTAATGAACATAATGAGATAGATAGATAGATAATTAATGAACATAATGAGATAGATAGATAGATAGATAGATAGATAGATAATTAATGAATGAGAATGTAGATAGATAGATAGATAGATAATTAATGAACATAATGAGATAGATAGATAGATAGATAATTAATGAACATAATGAGATAGATAGATAGATAGATAGATAATTAATGAACATAATGAGATAGATAGATAGATAGATAGATAGATAGATAGATAGATAGACCAATACTAATAGATAGATAGATAGATAGATAGATAGATAGACCAATACTAATAGATAGATAGATAGATAGATAGATAGATAGATAGATAGATAGATAGATAGATAATGAACCGACTGAGATAGATAGATAGATAGATAGATACTAATAGATAGATAGATAGATAGATAGATAGATAGATAGATAGATAGATAGATAATGAACAGACTGAGATAGATAGATAGATAGATAGATAGCGTGAGAGGGAGAAGAGAGAGAGAAAATGAAATAAAATGAAAATGAGAACGGAGTTGTTGAAAAAACGAAAAAGAAAGGAAGAGAAAAGAAAGGAAGAGAAAAGAAAGGAAGAGAAAAGAAAATAGAGAGAAAGAAATGGAAAAAGCAGAAAGAAAGCGAAAGAAAGAGATAGAAAGATAGAGACAAAGAACGAAAATAGAAAAAGAAAGAAAAGAAGCGATAAAGAGAAAGATAGAAATGGGAAGTATAGAAATAAAGAGAGATTGAAAGAGAAGAGAGAAAAATGAAAGAAAAAGAAAGAGTAAGAGAAATGCAGAGAGAGAGAGAGAGAGAGAGAGAGAGAGAGATTGAAAGAAAAAAAGAGAGGAAAAACCGAGAAAAGAAAGACAAAGTAAAGAGAGCAGAAAAGAAAGAAAAACAGGAAGATAGGATTGCGAGATAATTAATAGTTCCTCACTGCCCAAAGCCAAACCAGCTTCTGATTGACCCTAATATTGTTAATCTATTAATTATTTATTAACTAGCAGTATAGCCCGGCGTTGCTCGGGTGTAATGAACGCTTCAAAACTAATCCATGGTCCTGAAGCTCAGAATCAGCCTAAAGAATATTTTAAATAAGAAAATAATTGCGGCAATTTACCAATCGCACCTAGTATATATATATATATTTACTAGCAGTATAGCCCGGCGTTGCTCGGGTGTAATGGAAGCTTTAAAACTAATCCATGGTCCTGGAGCTCAGACTGTTTGGACGTTGGCACGAAAGACTAAAAGGCAATAGTTGTTTCCAGTTAAAGCGAAACCGTAGACTGAAAGAAAAATGAATGGATGTAAGTCAAATTTTGATTTCCTTGTATCGATATCAAATCAGTTTTTTTCGTCGTAAACTGAATTTTGAAGACTAAATAAGTCTTCTGAGTAAATGGTATCATGGCTGAGACTAAGAATTACAATTATACCAACTTAGAGCCAAACCCGAAGAAAAAACTAAAATAAAAGGGCTGAAAAAAAACGACATACAGGCAGATAAACAGACATACACACACACAAACATCTTGCCTTTTATATATATACATATTATCGATTTTCTGCAGTATTGTAAGAACTGCAACCTTGAAACTTTCTTATGTTTTTGTCTAAGAGTGTATCAAATTTGATTAAAATCGGACGACTCTTTCTATAACCTGATTTTTTCGATTATTGATTTTCGATATTTATCGGGAGTACCTCGACACAAAACCTAGCTAAGAACACTCGATGACGCTTATAGTACAACTGTGTAAATTTTCAAGAAAATCAGTTCAGCCGTTTCGGATTCTATAGGTAATGAACACACACACACACACACACACACACACACACACACACACACACACACACACACGCGCACACACACACACACACACACACAAAGTTCCATTTATAAATAAGTTTAGATGATATCTACTACCTCCCCATTAGAGTGGATGCCTGAGGCAGATGCTGCACAAGGTTATTATAATGGGTAATCGGAGACCTTCAGCTAGAACAAAAATTAATTGTCTATTTTTTAGCCTAGACGGAACTCTGTTGTTAGGCGGTGTATTGTCTTGGTTCCTCTGCGCCCAAAGACAGAAAATCCGACAAGGTCTTATCAGTGTCTTGACGACGACGATAATATTCAGCTGCCTTCCAATTGAGGCAACATGTGGCACAAGGCCTTTTTAATGTGGGTAATCTGAGCCATATATCTCTGTTAAAAATTTATTGTCTACTTTTTTCCAATCGAGTCTCCGCCGAAGGCTAGAGTGTCGTCTGAGGAAAACTATACAAAATTTTTGGCCCGAGCTATATAGCTCAGATCACCCACATTAAAAAGGCCTTGCGCCACATTTTGTTTTAACTGGGGAGGTAGCTAAATAACTATTTTGTTGTTTAGCGATTAATGAAATCCTGACATTGTTGGACACGCTGTCTTTGGGAGGAGAGTAACCCTGACGGGGCCGAGACAACATGCGGCACAATGCCTTTTCAATCTGCGAAATCCGTGCCATTATAGCTCAGTCAAAAATGTATTGTCTACTTTTCCCTAGAAGAATAGACTGCACTTAAACAGAGCCTCGTCTGGGTTTCTCTCCGCCCGAAGATAGAGAGTGGGATAATGTCAAATTAGCCTTCTGAGCGCCGCTGATCCATCGGATGTTTACTATTACCCATATATATATATATATATATATATATATATATATATATATATATATATATTATTATATATATATATATATTAGTCATCCACATACAAGCCCGTTTCGCTGTATCACAGCTCATCAGTGTGGATAGACATACTCACTTGCGTCTGGCCGGGAAACTCGAACGATTTGGTATCAGTCAGAGCCTCTAACCCCCTAAGCCATCGGCGTATGGCATCAGTGAATAGAAATTTTAACGTCTTGTATATAAGCAGTGTATACAGACGCCAGTCACCGAGAGAACTCAATTCATTTCTTAAGAGTCACGCATTATAACCGAAGTGGAAACTTTTTTAAAAATTTTCTTCTCCAGAGAGCTCAATCGTAATGAGAGCATAATATATTAGTCATCCACATATAAGCCCGTTTCGCTGTATCACAGCTTATATATATATATATATATATATATATATATATATATATATGTTTTTTCTTGTTACGTGATCCCAACAGTACAAAACTACCCAACTTCTAACTTCCAGACAAGTCACATCTATCTATCTATCTATCTATCTATCTATCTATCTATCTATCTATCTATCTATCTATCTATCTAATTCAAATTTACATGTCTATTATATAAATATCAATTTACATATGTCTATTAGATATATATTAGCTTATACATATATATATATATATATATATATATATATATATATACTAGCATCATGGCCCGGCGTTGCCCGTGCAACTCAGAATATTTTTTAATTAGATGATTAATGCAGTTAATGCAATGAATAAAACTTGTTGTCTAAAAATTGTTCAAAAATTCCATTATAAAAAATCTATTTTCTTTTGTTTTGCGTAAACGTAAGTTGATGTTTTGTGTGCCGTTGTAAACAACGTTGCGTTTGTTTTTGTTTCAAAATTACGGGGGAAAATATTTACATTTTTTTGTTGACTAAATGAAATTCAGAAATTTTCGAAGAATTTTTCAAAATGTAGACATTTAATTTTAGAAGAAAAAATGACATTAATGCCACACGAATTACAGACAGTTGATTTCCTGCATGAAATATTTAGCAAAAAGGCTTTATTTTTTAAAATTTTATTTTCTGAAGTATGAAATATTAAATCTGAAAAAACTTAAATAATAAAATTTACCATTTACAGTTTTTTTTCATATTTCTTTTTTGTTTGAAAAGAACACTTTTTTTTTAAAAAAAATTATTTTGTTTACGGGGAAAATATTCACATTTTTTTGTTTATAAAATGAATTTTTAAAACGTCGGAATAAAAATTAAATATAAAGGCTGATTTTTTTTAGTCGCGTTTGACACGTGTGATTGGATTTCTGTGACATAATCTAGCAACCATCTTAGATCTTAGATGGTTTACGGAACAAATGTAAGAAATCGGCTCCATTGGCCAAAAAGTGCGAAAGGGAAAATTGCTGAACTTAAACTCAAAAAGTATGTGTCGACCTGGCTTCCCTGTAGATATGTGTCCCAAGAAAGTTTGAATGGCGTAGCTTAAAAAATGTAGGCGTGCATAGGGAACAGTCACACACAGACTTACAGAGTGCCTTATATACATATAGATATATATATATATGTGTGTCTCAAGTCACATATATCTATCTCAATTCGCATCTATTACCATTGCTATCTATCTATCTATCTATCTATCTATCTATCTATCTATCTATCTATCTATCTCAATTTCAATATATCTATCTAAAATACATCTATATCTATCTTTCTGAATTTGCATTTATATATATATATATATATAATTTTGAATCTATCTATCTATCTATCTATCTATCTATCTATCTATCTATCTATCTATATTACATATATATCAGCTTACATATATATATATATATATATATATATATCAAGTCACATATATCTATCTCAATTCGCGTCTATCTATCGATCTGTTTATCTCAATTCGGATCTATGACCATTCATATCTATCTATCTATCTATCTATCTATCTATCTATCATTTCCCACATTATCTATCTATCTATCTATCTATCTATCTATCTATCTATCTATCTATCTATCTATCTATCTATCTATCTATCCCAATAATTCATTTTTTCAATAGAAACGAATGTTTTAGTTCAAAACCTCCATGTTAATCTACAGACTAATTGATCATAACATGACTCCGCACTTGGCCCCTTCCGTATCTGGAAAGCTAAGCTGCATGTGATGTTTTTGTCAGCGGTGAACTCTTACTATTAATGCCACAAACAAATTGACATTACAGAACCGAACTTAGACGGACACGGAAAAATCAACAAACCAGATTATTAGAATAAGACAAATACATACATGGGTACCTATTCAGGAAATCCTGGCCATTATATCACTTGTTACTGAACTAACCGCTCCACTTAGTAACCAAGCCGATATATTGTGAGATTTTAAATATGTCTCGCGTGACATCTGACACGACGTCTCCACAACCACACAAAAGTCGATACAAATCGTAGACGTTTGGTAGCTTGATATTAATAGAAAGTTTGATTCCTATGTCGGACTGAAATGCTTTCATAATATTTTACACGCCTCCATTAGAATGGGGTTTTTCTCAATGAAGATTTATAAAGAAGTTTTTTATTTTTTTATTTTTTTTTTGAAATCGCGTACCGATTGAAATGATATAATTATGACGTTTACGCCGTTGCTGACAAGTCTGGAAAAATTATATGAACGATTCGAATCAACAAGAAAAAACAGTTTAAATCAGGCAAGAAAAAAAATTTACAGTGGTTGAGCTATTGAAAAGGCTATGCGACCAGAAATAAACATCTTTTCAAATGTGTTTTGAATCTTACGACAGGTTGATAATTCAAGATCACGAATGTAAAGTTGTTTTCATTAAATTTTATAAATTTTAATAGTTAATATAACGCTTCACTATCACTATTTCCGTGTTGAATAATCAGAAGACTACATTCATTAGTTATCCCAGTTCGGACCTGAACAGCTAAGCCTTTTGCAAATCTATGACTATTTACATAGCGAATGATCAGTTCAGATACATTCCTACTCTATCGCTATTTCCATGGCAAATGTTCAAACAAGCTATATTAGAATGTTTAATGTCTACGTACAGTACTGTGCAAAAGTATTGACAAAACCTATTTTATCTTTTATGAGGCATATTGACAGAAAAAAAAAACAATTTAATTAAAGTTATTTTATTTAATTTACTCAACAAATGGTTTAACAAGAAAAAAAGCGATATATTTAATAAATACAAGAAAAATTATCAGGAAGCGTTAACCAGAAGTGGATATAAAGAAAACCTAGAATTTATTAAAACCAAATCTCCTAAGAATAAGCACAGATAAAGGAAGGTTATTTGGTTTAATCCAACCTTTAAGAAAGAAGTTAAAACTAATATAATTAAATCATTTTTCTCAATATTAAAACGAAATTTCGGTAAAGATAGTCCTTTGCATAAAATTTTTAATAAAAGCACGCTCAAATTGAGTTACTCATGTTTGCCTAATATAGGTAAACTTATAAGCGGCCTTAATAAAACTAAAATGAGAAAGACTATTGTAACTAGTAAGATAACATGCAACTGCAGTTAAATCCAACTGTCCTTTAAATGGCAAATGCCAGCAATCATGCGTGGTATATAAAGTTAAACTGTACAAAACTGAGGAAGACTTACAACCTAAGACATATATAGCTGTCACGCAAGACACCGTTAAGATTAGATTTTATAATCATACCAGCACCTTCAAAAATGAAAATATAGCCATTGTACAACTCTAGCCTCTTATGTATGGAATATTAAGAAAACACTGAATAAATACCCCATTTTCAAATGAGAAATACTTAAACGTTGCTCGAAATATAAACATGGTAGCAAATTCTGTAATTTATGCGGGGAGGAAATACTAGCAATTGCATAGTTCGAACCCGCACAGGATTTACTTAATTCTAAATCCGAAATTTTACATAAATGTAAACACACAAAAAATTGCCTGTTTAATCAGCCTACCGTCCCCACTTTTTTTTTCAATAAAGTGATTTCCCCCCACCCTTTCTTGTGCGTTGGTGTCTTCTTTGTTTTAGTATATGCCTGAGTACCTATATATTGCTGCTTTATATCTCTGTTATCACCCATGTTACCCTGAAGAGCTGTCGCCACTAGATTGACGACTCTACGACACTGTCAGCTCTCTGCCTTCGGGCGGAGGGCGCTCTCTGCTTCCGAGCAGAGAGCAATAACCTAGTCGTGGTTCCGACGAAGGGTAGAAGCACGACTGGGGAATAATAGACAGACATGTTTTGGCTGGGCCATATAGCCCGGAAAGCCCAGATATAAACTGACCATGTGTCATATGTTGCCCTTAATGGGAGGGGCAGCTAAATAATGCCATCTTACCCTGACGAGCCGAAGGGTGAAACCTATGTAGGTCTGTTGGCTCTTACGTATATATATATATATATATATATATATATCTTACAGTAATTCGCTTATTTCCTGTTCGACGTTTTCTTTCATTTATCATGCATGTTTGTGTGTACGTTATCCAGCGTTCCTATGTCTAATCTTTGAGTGTCTAGTGTCTAGTGGGTGACACCTGTTAGTCAGTTAAGTACCATACGTGTTACACGCTTTGGGCAATCATATCTCGAAAGAGACATGACAGACTGGGTAGAAGGTTATCCCGCAGTAGGTTGCCATTGCTTTTTGCGGTAGACTGTTTACCAGCCAAAGCTATAGAACCCAATCTGTCCTATTATTTCACCCATAACTGGACACCCGTAGGTACTACGGTATTAAAGCATAGATGAAAAATTTCAAATATAACTAAAATATATATATATTTTAATCATTTCACCCCAAGCAAGGCATTCCACTGCCACTATAGCGCAGTAGGTTACATAGGGGAAGGTGCTGAGAGAGCGATTGGATATAGGAAATGTCAGAAGGAGGGTGATAGACGAGTAAGGAGGTACATAGGAAGAGTGTTTGAGAGAATGGGTGCGAGTTAGTGTGTTAGGAGGTGTCTATTGACCTTACATTTAAACTCCTGGAGGTTGTAGCCGTCGGGGAAGCAAGTATGCGGAAGGGAATTCCACAGGCGGGAAGTGCGAGAAGAGAAGCTGTTGGTCTTCTTCTGTAGTTCCTATATTTAAGAACACTGGAGAACACTCAGACCACGCAAATTACCGCCCTATCAGCATTCTTCCGATCTTTGGCAAAGTGTTCGAAGCCATTATCAACGCCGAGGTGGCTCAGAAACTCACAGCCCACAGACTCCTCTCGGACAAATAATATGGCTTCCGCTTCACCAGGTCTACTGCTGATATGCTAACGACCATCACCGAGTATATATACCAGGCTCTCGACAAGAATGGTGAAGCCCGAACCGTTGCCTTGGATATCTCAAAAGCGTTCGACAGAGTCTGGCATTCTGGCCTTCTACGGAAACTGCGAAGCTATGGTATAACTGAACTTTTGTTGGACCTATTCCAGTCATACCTCTCTAACCGCATATTGAAGGTGGTATTAAACTGATATGCCTCCCAGAACTACCCTACAAACGCGGGTGTCCCTCAAGGCTCTATACTAGGTTCTACGCTCTTTCTGATCTACATCAATGATCTCCCCGATGCCATAACATCCCAAGTAGCCATGTACGCCGATGACACCACAGTTTACTCTCGCCTCGATCAAAAATCTGGTGTGGGCGACAAGGCGAACCTTGCTGCCGAGCTTGAAAAGGACCTCCAATCCGTGGTGGATTGGGGTAAGAAATGGCTCGTTATTTTCAATTCTTCCAAAACGAAGCTGCTATCATTTAACCACCATAGACAACCGCACCTACCTCCCATTAGCATGGAACAGGCTAGTCTCCCAGAGAGTAAAACACTACGCCTGTTTGGCCTGACACTTTCAGCGGACCTCAAGTGGAATGACTATATCGAATCCATTACTAAATCCGCTTCTATGAAAGTCGGTTCTCTGTGCAGGGCCTGGAAGTTCCTTTCGTTTGAATCTATCTTGCACATATATAAATCTACCATCCGCCCGTGTATTGAATACTGCTGCCACATCTGGTCGGGTGCCCCTGCTGTTCTCCTCGGGGTTCTTGACAAGATACAACGGAGAATCTAAAAAATGAATATATGGACAAAGAAAAGAGAAATCTTATCTTCGTGGACGCAATTTGTCCTCGGTTGGACTGTATCAAGGCAAAACTAGAAACGTTGATAGATTATCCACATTTTTAAATTTAAAAGTCACTCATAATTATTCAGGTAAACTGAAAAGTTTCGGCAAGTTATGAGCTAATCTATTTGAGACGAGAAAACAAACTGTTTTTTGAGACAGATGAAATTTGGCAGTAAAACAATGTGTAATGATATCATGCATTTCATACTATTTTTTAGTATTTATTGCCAAGTGGGTAATTCTAAATGAAAATAGAATGGTTCTTTTGTTATTATTACTTTGCAAAATTACAGAAGGCAAATAGCGACAATTTACCCATCGCACCCCGTAGATTTGCTCTCTCTCTCTCTCTCTCTCTCTGTATATATATATATATATATATATATATACACTACCGGCCATAATTATTAGGCCACCCCAGCTTTTTAAAAATAATAATACATTTCATACTATTTTTAGTATTTATTGCCAAGTGAATAATTGTAAATGAAAATAGAATGGTTCTTTTGTTTTTATTACTTTGCAAAATTTTACAAGGCTGCCAGGAAGCCCTTGCTTCAGCCAGCCAATAATAAGAAGAGACTGTCATGGGGAAGAGAGCACAAAAACTGGACACCAGAACAGTTCATTCGATGCACATGTTATTTGCAGTATTAACAAAAGAACCATTCAATTTTCATTTACAATTATTCACTTGGCAATAAATACTAAAAAATAGTATGAAATACATGACTGAAAAAAAAACTGAGGAGGCCTAATAATTATGGCCGGTAGTATATATATATATATATATATATATATATATATATATATATATATTGTTCTTTTGTTAATACTGCACAATAACATGATGATCAAATGAACTTATAAATATTTAATAATTATCTGTATGGCAGTTTCATCAATGAAAGAATGAAAAAAAATTAGGATGATTCTCTGCTTCCTTGCCTTGTAAAATTTCGCAAAGTAATAATAACAAAACAACTATTCTATTTTCATTTTTTATTATCCCCTTAAAAACAGTATTAAATACATAATTTCTTTTAAAAAACTTGGGTGGCCTAATAATTATGGCCGGTAGTGTAGTCTTCTTTGCTTCCTTGCTTTGTAAAATTTTGCAAAGTAATAAAAACAAAAGAACCATTCTATTTTCATTTACAATTATTCAGTTGGCAATAAATGCTAAAAATATTATCAAATGCATCATTTCTTAAAAAAAAAAAGAACTGGGGTCGCCTAATAATTATGGCCGCTAGTGTACAGAATGGCACAAAGATCTTTGACAGCTTACAATTGGCCTGAGCAGAATATCGTCATTGTGAATTTTTATGCTCTCTTCCCTATGCTAGTCTCTTCTTCTTATTGTCTGGTCGAAGCAAAGGTTTCCTGGCTGCCTTATAAAATTTTGCAAATTAATAATAACAAAATAAAACCATTCTATTTTCATTTCGAATTATCCACTTGGCAACAAATACTAAAAATAGGATGAAATACATTATTACATTAAAAAAAACTGGGGTGGCTTAATAATTATGGCCAGTATATATATATATATATATATATATATATATATATATATATATATATATATATATATATATATATATATATATATATATATAGGATTCGATGGATAAATTGCCGCCATTTGCCTTGTAAAATTTTGCAAAGTAATAATAGCAGATGTCCGTTGTGGCGCAGTGGATATCGGCTCGGAACGAGAAATCGGGGGAACCGAGTTCGAATTCCAGTAGAATTCCTTGCATCACTTACGCGCAAATACCCTTGGGAAAGGTATTAATCCGTCTCCAGTTATGGGTTAAATAATAGGACAGATTGGGCTCTATAGCCTTGGTCGGCAACCAGTCTACCGCAGAAAGCAATGGCAACCTACTGCGGGATAATCTTCTGCACAGTCAGTCATGTCCCTTTCGCGACATGATCGCCCAAGCGTGTATCGCGCATGGCACTAAACTGACTGAATAATAGCAAAAAAATCATCCTATTTTCATTTAGAATTATCCACTTGGCAATAAACACTAAAAATAGTATGAAATACATAATTTCTTTTAAAAAAACTGGGACGGCCTAATAATTATGGCCGGTAGTGTATATATATATGTATATATATATATAAATATATATAGCAAATTTACAGGGTTCGATGGGTAAATTGTCGCCATTTGCCTTGTAAAATATTTAAAGTAATAATAGCAAACGAACCATTCTATTTTCATTTAGAATTATCCACTTGGCAATAAATGCTAAAAATAGTATGAAATACATCATTTTCTTTAAAAAAAACAAACTGGGACGGCCTAATAATTATAGCCGGTAGTGTAGCTGTAGTGAATTATCGTTAAATTCACCATTGCTACAAATTGAGGAGTCCTTAGTATACATTTAAAAACGTATGGACAAACACAATATCAATGTAACTACAGAACACCAAAATTTACCGTCGACTCTCTATTATGAGAAGGCGAGATGCCCGAAGCATTTCTTTAGTTACGACGAGCAGAAATCGATAAAAGTATATATGGCGGTCAACGAAAATCGAACTATTAAGTGGTCTTTTGATTCCCATCAGAATACGGTGAGATACACAAAATATCTTCGTAACTCAGTTAAAACTGGAATAACTTTATGAATTGTAGGACAGTCAAAATAAACAGAACACAAATCTGTACTTTTTGTTTGCTGGACACTCCATTACTGCGCGAGGGTTGGTTCTCTATATTTCGGTGGCCTGGAATAAACAAATATTATGTCGAAAAATGTAAGGAAAAATATCGAATGCGCCATTTTTGTTTGAGGACACGTCTTTTATAACTTGTTTTTAAATTGCCTTCTCATTTCAGAGGTATTTGGCGGTCACAATCTGAACAATATAAGAAACGATGATGATGCAATGTCGATAGCAGACAACAAGATCTCCTACAGAAGGTAGCTGAAAAAAAAAACAAATGAAAATGACAAAACATGCATAATAATAATAAACATACTAGGCATTCATTGTCCGTTATATTTAACAATATATATATATATATATATATATATATATATATATATATATATATATATATATATAAATTACTTTAATTAAATTGTTTATTTTCTGTTAATATGCCTTATAAAAGATAAAATAGTTCTTGTCCTAATACCTTTGCACAGTACTATATATATATATAGTTAAAGTAATTTATTTGATTTACTCAACAAATGCTTTAACAAGAAAATACTTGTTACAAAATAAATTTAATATTCAGTATAATTGCCTTTTGCTTTGATCACAGCCTTCATTCTGTCATGCATTGACATCACAAGCTTCTTTAATGTATCTAATGGTATCTCCTGCCAAGCAGCTTGTATTTGTTCCCAATGTGTGTCTTGCAAAGTAACACTAGATTTATCAATTTTTTATCCAAAATATCCCATAGATGTTAAATTATTCTTAAAAAGGTTTGGCTTTTCACCCTGTATTTTAATTTCAGCGAGGTTTGTTGGAAAATCACCCCTGTCCTAATACTTTCGCACGCTACCAGTAGTGTGCAAAAGTGTTAGGACAGGGGCAATTTTAAACTTTATTTTGATGCCTCATAAAAGATAAAATAGTTCTTGTCCTAATACTTTTGCACAGTACTGTATGTTTTATATAGACTTTAACCCTGTTTTAGGGTGAGGAACATGCCCCCAAAGTCTGTAAATATATTTTTGGTACAATCTGTATAATGTAACTACATAACCGTTTTTTTAAATAAGAAATTAAAAACGACATGGGCTTTTGTGGTAACAATGTCTTGTACGCTAGGAGTACCATACAGGACCCACTTTTCGTCAATATTGGATATTCTTGCTAGCAGTATATAGTATATAGGCCAGGTTATATATATAGGATGCGAGGGATAATTTGTCATCTATAACACTGACAGATATACAGGGTGCGATGGATGAATTGTCGTCTAAATGAGGCCAAAATGAACATAGCACTGACATCTCATTTTAACAGATATACAGGGTGCGGTGGATGAATTGTCGCCTAATGACTCAAATATGAAAATAACACTGGCATCTCATTTTAACAGATATACAGTGTGCGATGGATAAATTGTCGTCTAAATGAGGCTAAAATGAAAATAACACTGGCATCTCATTTTAACTGATGTACAGGGTGCGATGGATGAATTCTCGTCTAAATAAAGCAAAACTGAAAATTACACTGACGTGTCATTTTAACAGACATGCAGGGTGCGATGGATGAATTGTCGTCTAAATGACGCAAAAATGTAAATGACACCTACACCTCATTTTAACAGATATATTTATCAAAATTACCCCAGCAATATCTTGAAATACTGAAGTGTATATTTATTCAATAAAATTGGCTTCAACCCTTCAATCATATATGGCTACTTTGCTCCGTAAAGAAATTATGAAAGAGTAGTTTGTCACTGGTTGTTTCATGTTGGCCTCTGACAGCCTGTGCGGCACCCACTTTTTCATTTTGGACGCTTTCCCCAGGAAGTCTGAGTGCATTTTCTGAAACATGGAACCGTTCGGTAAGCTGATCACAAGTTTGGCAGTTGCTCTTCTGTATGACAAGGTAACTTTCAAAACTAAACATTGTGGCCGGTCACTGCGGGGGAAAGGGTAATCAGAAATGGATGTATCTGCCGACCTGAACTCCTTGAATCAATGCCTGGTGGTGCGTTCAACCACAGCATTATCTCCATTCATTCGGTGATTTCGTGGAGCTCACCTTAAAGACATGGCGCAGACATGCCCGAGCGATTTGCTTCGACACGCAGCTTCTCAAACTATGACTGGTGTGTGTGTGCGCGCCCGGAAAGCATCTGCCTTGGTTAAGACTTAAGAGCAATGATTCCAACTCCTAACCCACTACATTTCCCAGCACGTGACGCACTTATTTGTGTACTAGCAGTATAGCCCGGCGTTGCTCGGGTGCAATGAAAGCTTTAAAACTAATCCATGGTCCCGGAGCTCAGACTCAGCCTAAAAAATATTTGAAATAATAAAATAATTGCGACATTTTACCAATCGCACCTAATATATATATATATATATATATATATATATATACACTAGCAGTATAGCCCGGCGTTGCTCGGGTGTAATGAAAGCCTTAAAACTAATCCATGGTCCTGGAGCTCAGACTCTTTGGACATTGGCACGAAAGACTAAAAAGCAATAGTTGTTTCCAGTTAAAGCGAAACCGTAGACTGAAAGAAAAATGAATGGATGTAAGTCAAATTTTGATTTCCTGCTATCGATATCAAATTTTCTGCACTATTGTAAGAACTGCAACCTTGAAACTTCTGAATATCGTTTCTTATGCCTTTGTCTATGAGTGTATCAAATTTGATTAAAATCGGATCACTCCTTCTATAACCCAATTTTTTCGATTATCGATTTTCGATATTTATCGGGGGTTACTCGACACAAAACCTAGCTAAGAACACTCGCAGGCGCTTATAGTACAAATGTGTAAATTTTCAAGAAAACCAGTTCAGCCGTTTCGTAACGGATACACACACACAGACACACACACAGACAAAATTCCATTTATAAATAAGTTTAGATCAGTGGTGACTATTTTGTCTACTTAGGCTGCAAATTATATTTTAGGCACGTCAGATTAAATAAACTGCAAATATTATGTCTGCTTATTTTTAATGAAAGCCGTTCGTATTCACGGATAATCTTCCGTGTATTATAATTGAAAGATATATGAAATGTGCTGGAAACTTTACAGTTGATTTTATTATCCAATTCGCGATGTGCCCAAGTACTATCAATCTTCTTCCGAGATCATCTTCACTGGTGTGGTAACAAAAAATAACCGAGGAAATGTGTTGCTAAAAATTACTGTAAACATTTTCCTTGCTTTGAATGTAACCGTAAATGTTTATCAGAAATGTTTATTGGCCATGCACATCTAAAAGCACGAAAAGAAAACTGTTCTTTTTATAAACATTTTAGTATTCAGAGCTGATTCTATTAATTGACGGCTTAAGTTTTTTAATGAATATTGCCTCGAGTTGCTTTTTGTCGTTTTCTTGGTGTAGGAGAGTTTTTTTAACTTGTCGCCCCAAGCAAGGCATTTTACTTCCACTGTTGTAGAGGGGGTTACATAGGAGGAATGTCATGAAAAGTGAGAGGTTGCAGGGGGTGTCAGGAAGAGATTAGGAGAGGGAAAAGAGTACTGATGAGAGTGGGGTGGACGAGGAGGAATGTTATGAGGAGTGAGAGGTTACAGGGGGTGTTAGGAAGAGAGTAGGAGAGGGAAAAGAGTAGTGATGAGAGTGGGGTGGATGTAGAAAAGCATGAGAGAGAGGATGTAAGTTAGTGAGACAGGAGATGACTATTGACTTTACATTTAAATTCTTGGAGATTGTAGCTGTCGGGGAAGCAAGTAAATGGAAAGGAATTCCACAGTCGGGAAGTGTGAGAAAAGAAGCAGCTGGAGTAGAATTTGCGTTTATATTTTATTGGTTTCACAGTAAAAGGGTGGGACATTGTTGCTAATCTTGTGGCTCGAGGAAATTCGTATATAGTGGGTACCAGTGAGCTAAGTTCATCGGAGCAGATGCCGTGAAAGTATTTGTAGAAGAGACACAGGGAAGCCACACTGCGTCGGTGAGAGAGCGACTGTATCGTAGCTGCCCAGTCGGGATCGATCACATTACAGATTCTCCGTTGGATTCGGTCGAGGGCACCTAAGTGAATAGCAGGAGCACCGGACCAGATATGGCAGCAATTGTGTTGTCGATCATAATTTTTTTTTAATTGTGAATGTAGACATGAATGTTGCTGTAGATATCTAGAAATGTACGATTGATCAGACACACACACACACACACACACACACACACACACAAGATATATATATATATATATATATATATATATGTGTGTGTGTGTGTGTATGTGTGTTGCAAATGTTAAAGTGCACACGTACGCATGTACTAAGTAGAATATATTCAGTGTAAACACAATTAGGTTATAAAGTTCTGAAATGTTTTAGTCTATGTAAGCAAGTCTATATATAAGTCGTTCTTTTTTATTCGATCGATAAGGTGTGCCCTACGCTTTAGTTTGGCAAAATTTGCGATTACTTCTCTGAGCAATGAATTGCGAACCTGAAAGAAGGTAAAGAACGTGAACTAAAAATAAAACCTCGTTCGGAAGTTCGCATTCAAGTGAAATATTTTCGACCAGAATACCCGTGGGTAATTGAATTGCTGAAATAATAGACAAAAAAAAAACAAAAACAAAAACAAAAACATACAGATGAAGTGGGTTAGAGGGAGAAGAAGAAAGAAGTAAAGAAAGAAGTAAAAAAAAAGATAAAGAGAGAGAGAGAGAGGGAGTGAGGGAGGGTGAGAGATAGACAGAAAAGGGTGAATCCCATTGAAATAACTGAAATATATGAACAAGAAAGCAGCGAGAGTTCTTAGCCAAAAACATTTACAAGGTTTGAATAAATGACCAAATCGTAGAATTTATTTAAATCCCTTCTTGCTATCAGCAATGTCGTTGCAGCCGACGTATATAGGCCAGGTTATGTATATAGGATGCGATGGATAATTTGTCATCTATAACACTGACCTCTCATTTTGACAGATACACAGGGTGCGATGGATGAATTGTCGTCTAGATGAGGCCAAAATGAACATAGCGCTGACCTCTCATTTCGACAGATATATAGGATGCGATGGATGAATTGTTGTCTAAATGAGGCCAAAATGAAAATAACACTGACATCTCATTTTAACAGATATACAGGGTGCGGTGGATGAATTGTCGTCTAAATGAGGCCAAAATGAAAATAACACTGGCATCTCATTTTAACAGATATACAGAGTACGATGGATAAATTGTCGTCTAAATGAGGCCAAAATGAAAATAACACTGACATCTCATTTAACAGACATGCAGGGTGCGATGGATGAATTGTCGTCTAAATGACGCAAAAATGTAAATGACACCTACACCTCATTTTAACAGATATATTTATCAAAATTACCCCAGCAATATCTTGAAATACTAAAGTGTATATTTATTCAATAAAATTGGCTTCAACCCTGTCCTCTAGATGATTTTGGAATCTCCTGTAACTTTTCTGGATGGTCTCCATGAATGCATGAATGTTGGTGAATGCAGCTATAATCCTTGCCTTCATTTATTCTTTGGATTTACAAAGGGTTAATCAACTGCGTCCCACGCATAATAAACACCGGGATTGCAATCTAAGGAGTTATCTGGCCAGAAGCAAGGAGTGCTGTAGTCACAGAAATTGTTTGACAGCTATGAGAAGGTTCTCCTGCTTGTGAAGTATGGTGCAGAATCCAGTTGCCCGACATAGGATTTTCCAACAGCCACTACATTGACCCAGAGCAGCATTACCTCATCAAGGCAAGTGTTGAGTTTGAGACCTGTGGGAAAACTGAATGAAGGCATAACGTCGTCATCACCAGTGATCACTCTAATCGCCTTTGCAACCACCAGTAGACACAACTACTTCTGAATCATCAGCACTGTCCTCAGATTGACAGCTAAACAATCAAAAACGTTCCTATTGAAATCTCCGGCGCGAATGCCAAGCAGAACAGTTTGCTTTTTCCACATTTATGGCGAATGAATTACGTTTTGGTGATCGTTTTTCTTGCAGTCGACAAAATAAAAAAACAAAAAAACAAAACAAAACGCGAAATTAAATTATAAAATGGCGAAGATTTTCCTCGAATTACAGTACTGTACAAAAGTATTGAGACAAAAACAATTTTATCTTTTATGAGGCATGTTGACAGAAAATAAAAAAATTAATTAAAGTAATGTTATTTGATTTACTCAACAAATGCTTTAACAAGAAAAAAAATAATTGTTAGAAAATAAATTTAATATTTAGTAGAATAGCTTTTTGCTTTGAAATAATAAAATAATTGCGATAGTTTACTACCGGTAATGTGCAAAAGTACTAAGACCGGGGTGATTTTCCCGAAAACCTCACTGAAATTCAAATACAGGGTGAAAAGCCAAGTAAATTTCAAATAAATATTGATTATTTAAAAATAGGTGTAAAAGAAATGTATTAAAAAGAAGTTATATTTAATTTTTCCTATTTTCAATTAAATAAGTTATTTTGAAACTACTCTATTGAACATCTATGGGATATTTAGGATAAAAAATTGATAAATCTAATGTTAATTCGCAAGACAGACCTTGGGAACAAATATAAGCTGCTTGGCAGGAGATACCATTAGATACATTGAAGAAGCTTGTGATTTCAATGCCTGACAGAATGAAGCCTTTGATCAAAGCAAAAGACTATTATACTAAATATTAAATTTATTTTCTAACAGGCATTTTTTGTTTAAGCATTTGTTGAGTAAACCAAATAAACTTACTTTAATAAAATTATTTTCTGTCAATATGCGTCATAAAGGATAAAATAGTTCTTGTCCTAATACTTTTGCACAGTACTATATATATATATATATATATATATATATACACACACACTAGGTGCGATTGTTAAATTGTCGCAATTATTTTATTATTTCAAAGCCGAAGTGCTATTATACTAAATATCAAAATTATTTTCTAGCAAGTATTTTTTCTTGTTTAAGCATTTGTTGAGTAAATCAAATAAAATTACTTCAATTAAATTGTTTATTTTCTGTCAAAATGCCTCATAAAGGATAAAATAGTTCTTGTTCTAATACTTTTGCACAGTACTGTATATGGGTCAGCGTATTCAGTGAAAAAGCCTTCTGGACAAAGAAATCAACAATGAATAGTGACGAGCTGGTTCCCGCCTAATTAATTTATCAAATTTGTTGTTAAACATCTGTGTAGTCTATTTTTTTGTATTTCCCGTTCATGGAACTCTCCTACGTTTATTTGTATACCTGACAACTACAAAAAATTAAATGCCTTGTCAATCACCATCTATCTTCTTGAATCCTGTTCATCATTTGTACTTTCCTCAATCTTCCCTGGTCCTGGGCATGATGGTAAACTGTATCCGGCAGCAAGGCCTCTGATTGGAAGGTTGTGAGGAGTTTTGGCGTTAAATAATGCACAAAGGTTGATATGCCGTTAAACTCAAACTCGGTCGTCCCTATCCTCAGTCGTTACTCTCACTTTCACTCCCTGTAACCTTCTGAGTACTAGTTGCATTCCTACCTTGATTGGGGTAAAATGATTAAATAAATTTAAATGCAAATTCAATCGCCATTTTCTATCTTCTTGAACCCCGTTCATCTTTTGTCCTTTTCTCAATCCTCCCTATTCATGGTCTTCTTCTTGTTCTCTTCAATTGCCATCTTTTTGTACCCTGTTCATTTTTTGTCCTCCCCGCCATTCACGGTCTTCTCGTTCTCTTCAATTGCCATCATCTTGAACCCCGTTCATCTTTTGTCCTTTCCTTTCTATATTTATGGAGGATCGAGGAAAGGACAAAAAGATTACTTTCACCCTTTAACCCTTTTCTCACTTTCACCCTTTAACACCCTTGCAACTAGTGGCATTATTGCTTTAACCATTTCACCCTAAGCAAGGCAGTACTGCTACTAGCGCGTAGGGGGTTACATGAGAGGAGAGTGACGAAAAAGAGGAACAAGCTACAGGGGGTGTCAAAGAATGGGTAAGAGAAGGATGAAAACCGAGTTTAGTAGAGAGAGACGGAGACACATGTGTACCACCCCAACGGCCCGTCCTAACAATTTCCTCCGGCGGCCGTTCTCCACGCTGTGATGTTGCCGGGAGTTTGTTGAAAATGTCGGCCAGACAGCTGGGGGTACAAGATTGACTATAAGGAACAAACTTCCACAACTTGGATGAGTTGAAAAGGATGCTTTATTCGTTTAGAGTTAGCCTTTTCGGTTGGGGCAGGCGAATGTGACACACAGCTCTAACTCTAATTAATGGAGATCAACAAATCCGAACTGAACGAAACAAGACGAACGGAGATCCTTACTTCAAGCTCGCACCCGGCGGACTCCCCTTCACTTAACTCCTCTCTAACTTAACTGCTCAACTCGGAAAAAACACCTGAATTTATCTAAAATTGACCGGAAACCCGGAAATCCGGAAATGCTCTAGACCACCGGTGACAAACACCGGCGACTGTAAGTCTGAAATTTCAGTTATCTTTTTTTTTATCTTAATAAGGCTTCCGCCAGAAAAGGCTTAATGTGTGGTCAAGATACAGTAAAGGACAGCCTTTGACCGGGTCATCGAAAACCTACCCGCTGACCTTTATCACTGAGTTAAATATTTACCGGAGGACAATTTTCCTCATAAAAGAAAAAGCGTTTATTTATTTTTTTCCTCTTCTTTTTCACTTTTGTTAAATATGTTTTTAAACTATTTTCTATTCTAATCTACTTTCTATTTTAATCTATTATAATAAAATACATATATGTCTAGTTATCGTGTCACACATGTAGGAATGATCTGGAGATCCAAGAAAAATCACCCTAGTTAGAGGGACTTATTGGCTGACATAAACGCCAATTTCATGCATATGGGCATTGGAGTCTTTCTTAAAGAAGGGAAGATACCTAGGATATGGAAATCAGAGGAAGAAATACAGGAGCCAAGGTTATTTCCACAGAGAGCTAAGATGTCAGGTGAGTTTACGTGGAGGAAAGATTCACCGCTGTAAAAGAAAGGAAGGAGTCGGAAGAGAGTTCCACAAGTGAGAGAAGAAACTGTTAGCGTAGGGCTTATAATTATATGAGAAGAAAAAACATTTTTAAGGAGGGAAGACAATAAAAGAAGATTAATTTATAAAACAGGAGATAATGACTGACAATAAATTTAAATTTTTGATGATCATAATTGATTGGAAAGTTACAAACCGGAAGAAAGTTCCACAGGCAAGAAATGTTAGCAAATATTTTATGGTTACATCTAACCATTTTAATTCTACGATGAAACCTTACCGCCAATCCAGTCGTTCGCATGAAGATAAACGAAAGCTAATCACAACAATTGCTCTGAAAATGTTTATAGAAAAAACAGAAAGAAGTTAGGTTACGGCGATGGGAAAGTACATAAACTTCAGATACTAGGTCAGTACCAATAACATTATTGTTGTGGATTCCGGGTGAGGAACAGCACAAAATAATGAACAACAAAAACATATATGGAGATAGAAAAGTAGTTTATATTGAACGTAATATACTTGAATGCAGGTTAGTAAATCCAGGAATACTATTAGTAAGAAATAAATATATACAAGTCTTGAAGTGAAGTCGTTGGAAATAGTATATCCGTGTATATCATTCTAGCTGAGTGGAGCTTAGAGCTATTCTAACTTCTGATGCGGTAGTCTCTGGGTAAGTTCAGCATCTCTCGGTAACTTACGTATCAGTTCCGGTACTCTCCGATAACTCGCACGGATCTCTACGAATACTCTCTCCTCTATGACAGCAACTGCTGTTCTCTCTATAGCAGGAGTATATGTTTACTCAGTCGAGTCCATTATCATATACAAACAGGAGATCCCACAACAATACGCATGCCACAGATGTTCGAGGAAGAATATGTTTACAGGTTTAGGTCATTTTTGTTTAGCTGGTTTAGTTTTAATTCTTATTTTTCGTGATTAGAGTTTTTTTGATAGAGAGAGGCCTAGAGTAGTAGTATCAACCGTTCGTTAAATGCAACAATTTAGGAAGGAAACTAGCGCAGACTACAGCATAATGCGACCTCAAGTTTGCTCACCGGAGGCACTTACAGGGGCATTCATCTATGTGCGACATGGCACTGCGAGAAACCCCAATATTATTCAACTGTTGATTAAAGCATCCTCTCAAGACGCTACTCAAGATTTCAGGCTCCTAAGTACCACCTGGAAGTATCAACCCGAAAACTACCAACCCGGTACCCTCAGAACGAAGAGACATTGTCACCATCCACACATTACAAAAAGCTTGCGACAACACTACAATTAAGACCTGAGGAGAGGAAAGAAACCGGGAACTCTTCCTAAACAAGAAACAAAATAGAGGCCAATATCAAATTTATCGATTTTATTTATTTTGTGTCGTAAATGTATATATACAAGCTCACCGGTTACGCGCCATTAAAGCTTCCCAATTAATGTTAAAAGTTCCTTTTTTTTTCTTTATCCAGACGTCTTCGCGATAGTATAATTTTGGGGAATATATAATGATTTTTATTTCGTTTTGCTTTTATTTATAATTGTTCTTGAGCTAAAGAGCCCTTTTCTATCCTGGGTTCTGTTATAGAAGGGTAGAAATCTTTTATATCTAGTTATATATCGCAAATATCTTTGTTTTATAGGTTGCAGACAAGTCCATAGTTGTTTTTGTGTTTTTCTATTGATTTACTCCTAACTTTTTCATTAGTTTTGAGTTAATTCTTTCCAGTATTGGTTTACTTAATTTACCGAGTTCAGTTGGGTTTTTGTTTCTGCAGGTTGGGTTTGTTTTGACGTTCTGTTTGTGGCCTTTTACTGTAATTAATAGTTGTGATTTAGCGATGCAATATATTTGGTCGTCTAGACGATTTTTTTCGCTTCCTTACTAATATTGCATTCTGCAGTTTCTGGTGTTCTCTGCATAGTTTAGTTATGTTGCCCTTAAGTAGTTGTATTTTTTGCTGCTTAGCTCATATAAAATTTTAGTTTTGCTTTTTCCGCTGCGACAAATAAATTAAGTGAATTGTTTATTTTAATAATATCTATTTTTTACTCAAGCTCATCTAATTGTTTATGCTACTTACTAAATTAGTTAAATCTCTTTCGAAATTGGCTTACGGCCTATCACGTTGAATACACCGGTTCTCGCTCGATCACCGAAGTTAAGCAACGTTGACTCTAAGTCAGTACTTAGATGGGTGACTGCTTGGGAATACCAGGTGCTGTAAGCGTTTAGTGACGATGTGCGTTGTGGTGCAGTGGATGACGGCTCGGAAAGAGAAATCGGTGAGCCGAGTTCGAATTACAGTTGAATACCCTGCATTCACTTAAGCACTGGTACCCTTGGGAAAGGTATTAATCCGTCCCTTCCCTCCAGCTATGGGTTAAATAACAGGGTATGACTTGGGGACCCTGCCCTTTAAAATATATCCCAATGAATCTTGATACACGAAAAGAAAAAGATTATTACTAGACACAAAACTTATATAGAAACAACAATAAATTCTTGAAAAAGAATGTATTACCAACAATAAATAAATAAAATTTAGTTGGCAATAAATGACCCGCCGAGGTTGGTATGCCATAAAAACAAAACAACCAACCAAATAAAATCTTTCGAAATTATCTAGTTTCCTGTTTTGTGAGGGGAAAGTTTTCGTTTTGAATGTTTTCTGGGTGTGTCATCAATGTTAAATTGTTGGTTTAAAAATAAATGTGTTTTTCCATCTCATTCTTTTAAAAAAGGTTTCTACTTTTTTGTGTTAATTTTAGTTTGTAGTTAGATGGTGCGTCATATTAGGCCAAGAATCAATGATTGAGTCTGGTTCTCACTGTCCAGCCTTGACAGAGCTCGAATCCATTTACGCGCACTTGTGACTGATGAATTAACAGATGAAACATTTCTAGCCTCTCATATCGATATTACTATCTAACAAATATTTTACTTGTTACATTCATTAGTTTACAAATCCAGACCTTCACAGCTCGAAAATTGTTGTATTAAGAGTTTACAAACATACAAGATAGTATTCGAGTGAAAGAAGAGAAACATGTATGTAGATGAAAGAAGAAAGTTTTATTGTAAAGAGAAAACACAACGCCATAACAAGGAATCTGTCTAGTAATTGCCGAAGCAAAGCACTGGTATCTTCTCTGCTCACTATATATGGCTACTAATATATTCAGTTCAAATAAGCGATAATGAGTGTGGAACGTTCCATTGCAACATTTTATCTATCTATCTATCTATCTATCTATCTATCTATCTATCTATCTATCTATCTCAGTCTGCTCATTATCTATCTATCTATCTATCTATCTATCTATCTATCTATCTATCTCAGTCTGCTCATTATCTATCTATCTATCTATCTATCTATCTATCTATCTATCTATCTATCTGAGTCTGTTCATTATCTATCTATCTATCTATCTATCTATCTATCTATCTATCTATCTATCTATCTCTGCTCAGATCTATCTATCTATCTATCTATCTATCTATCTATCTATCTATCTATGTCAGATCTATCTATCTATCTATCTATCTATCTATCTATCTATCTATCTATCTATCTATCTATCTTCTAGTCTGTTCATTATCTATCTATCTATCTATCTATCTATCTATCTATCTATCTATCTATCTATCTATCTCAGTCTGTTCATTATCTATCTATCTATCTATCTATCTATCTATCTATCTATCTATGTGTTGTATCCTTTTACAAGCAGACAAGGTGGTACTCGAGTGAAAGAACAGAAACATGTGCGTAGATGAAAAAAGAAAGTTTTATGGTGTGGGAAATTCTGTAACAACAAATTTCAACCACATTCTCTTTGTGTTGCTTCGCGAAAAAGTTCTTCTCGAATATATTGGTACTTTTTAGTGCAGTGGATATCGACTCGTAACAAGAAATCGGGGATCAGAACTCGAATTCCAGTTGAATTCCTTGCATTCACTTACGCACAAATACTCTTAGGAAAGGTATGAATCCGTATCTTCCCTCCAAGTATGGGTTATGTTATGTCGTGAGTAAGAATAAATAACTCAACAACAGGAATAGGTTAATTGTTGTATTCCGTGAAAATAGTATTTACAAAGGTTATTAGTATCCAATACAAGAATAAGGGTTAATCGTCTCAACCGTCGTAAGACGTAGTATGAGCAATGGGTACTTCCGGGTCGTCACCGGAAGTCTACGACCGACTTGTCGATCGGCTGCTTGGCACACTCTCCTACGTAGATGCCACCATTACTTTACATAGTAATGGAATAGTCCATTGTAGCCGAATAGGCGCGGGCGTCCCAACAGGTTAAATAACAGGACAGATTGGGTTCTATAGCCTTGGTTGGCAACCAGTCTACCGCAGAAATCAATGGCAACCTACTGCGGGATAACTTCTGCCCAGTCAGTTATGTCTCTTTCGAGACATGATCGCCCAAAGCGTGTATCATGTATGGCACTTAACTGACTGGATGAAGATAATAGTTGGAAACATAAGTAATGCTTTTACGAGGCAAAAAGTGGGGGATCTGTTTTCTATTGTTACTAAGTAATAAACTGATCTCCCAATAATTACTACTTATTAATACAATCCATCTCTTCTCCCTTCAGCTATAGTTTAAAGAGCAGGATAGAAAATCTTCTGCCCAGTAAGTCATGTCTCTTTCGAGACATGATCGCCCAAAGCGTGTATCACGTATGGCACTTAACTAACTGACTGAATATAATAGTTGGAAATATAATTAAAACATCTACTGGGTATAAAGTGGGGGGTCGGTTTTCTATAATTATAAGTAATAAACTGATCCCCCACTAATTAGTACTTATTAATTCAATCAGTCTCTTCTCCCTTCAGGTATGGTTTATAGAGAAGGATAGAAAATCTTCTGCCCAGTCAGTCATGAGAGTGACTCTTTACACCTAGTCAGGCAAAAATTTCATTTTTGCTCGGACTGTTGTCGTTATCTTTGTTGTCAGATTCAACTTTAATATCTGTCTATATTTCTGAGATGAGATATTGTAATTATTTACAGTATTTACAATATTCGGATTGTTGTCCTCATCGTTGTTGCCATATTCACCTTCAACATCTGTTCATATTTCTGAGATGAGGTATTGTAATTATTTACACTATTTATATTGTTAGGACTTTTGTCGTCATCTTTGTTGTCAGTCCGGTTTATATTTTCTACCTTCGACATCGACCACACTTTTTTTTTATGTCAATCTTATTTCTGTCGAGGCAAATATATATTACATGCAGACACAATCTTAGTAACATGAGATATGCAGATGACACGTTGTTGATAGCAGACATGCAAAAGTAACCTGAAAAAGGTAGTAAAGAAAAGCGAGAAAAAAAGAACAAAAAGCTAAGGATTAATTTTCAAGACAAAATTACAAATACTGAAATCAATCAGGTGAAAAAATTTAGATACCTGGGAAGCGTATTAACAGAGAACGGAAACTGTGAAGGCAAAACCTGAAGCAACATTGATAGCTAAAGTTACCCCCCCCCTAAAAAAAAAACCCAAAAAAACTGTTAACAGAAAAATATCGTTAGAAATAAAAAAAGGACTGAAATGTTATGTAGGATTCCTCTGATTATACGACAGTAAAATTAAAGAATCATGTCGTAGATGAAGAAGAGACCGGAAGCAACAGAAATGTGGTTTTTCAGAACGAGGCTGATAATATCATGGACCAGACATGTGAGAAAAGACGAACTTATAGAGAAAATCACAACAAAAAGGAAACTTTCATTTAACATCCGGAAGAAACAGTCACAAAATAATGGCACATTATGAAGAAAAGAGGTTATGAAAATTTGATACTCACAGGACAGATTAACGGCTTGGTTTGGTTTACGGCATATCAACACCGCAATGGGTTACTTAATACCAACAAGATTTTTACAAAAGATTTGTATGAATAGAACATATATTCTTTGTAAGAAATCAGTTTGTACATCAGGCTTAATTTTTACGATAGATTCGTATGAATAGAAGATGTATTATTTGTAAGAAATCAGTTTGTAGATCAGGTTTAATTGTTACGATAGATTCGTATGGATAGAATATGTATTATTGGTAATAAATAAGTTTGTAGATCAAGTTTAATTTTTATAATAGATTCGTATGAATATTATATGTATTCTTTGTAAGAAATCAGTTTGTAGATCAGTTTTAATTTTTATGATAGATTCGTATGAATAGAATATGTATTCTTTGTAAAAAATCAGTTTGTAGATCAACTTTTTTTATATATATTTTTGTAAAGTGGTTTTTATTGAGCGTTAGATGTATCGCTGGTATCTATTTTTTTCCAAAAATATTTTGCTGGTAAAATATTATTTTCCTTCAAAAATGTATTCCTGTTAATATTTTTTCATTCAAAAAATGTTTTCCTGAAATCTTTACTATAGAGGTCTATTCTAATACTTTCATAGACCTGGTTACAACAACAGTTAAGAGGTGGTTCCATGCTCCTTACAACCTCCCAATCGGAGGTCTTGCTGCCGGATGCAGTTTACCGTCATACCCAGGACCATCAGGTTGACGGTAAGATAGACAGAGGAAAGTAACTAACATTATACGTGGCGAGTTTGAGCGAATGGATGGCAAACAAATTATTAGAAGCTATAAAAGTTAAGGATTTGTGGAGAGCAATGATCACCAACATCCTGATGTGACATGGAAATGGCCATTTCACGTTACGGAATAGTGTTACGGAATAGTGTAAACAAGAAGAAAACAGAAATGAAACCTAATTAAACCTCGGGTAGAAAACGAATTGCGAATTAAAATTAAAATAGTGTGGGTGTTTTACAAGCGTATACAATCCTTGCTATTGAAAGATCATATTGTTAGACCAAAAGGTCTTATCAGCGCAGAAATACATTAAATACGACAAATGTCATGTCTCCTAATACCAGAAAGATACATAACAGCTTTTAAAAACTTTAAACCTGACCCCCGTGATATTTTACTTGTGTAGAGGGCTACATTAGCTGGTAGTATCTTAACATCTTTTTAAAGGTTGCTTTGTGTGTCAAATAGAATACAGAATCCAGACAAAGTTTGAAGAATATGGCAAATGGATAAACGCTTCATTGAAAATAGATAACACGTTTCGTCTTTGCTAGGCTTCATCATCTTCAGAAATGAAAGAAACAAATGTATGTCTGTGTGTGTGTATGTGTGTGCATTCGGAAAGCTTGATCTTTGGCTTTTTGAAGAAAATTAGCATTGCACTCAAAGTAAAACCTGGGATTTTAGGCGATAAAGACGAACACCAAAATTTACATCTATATCTTTAAAAACCTTTTGAGCAATTAGTTTTAAAATTGTCGGAAAACATATTGAAATTTCAAATTTTCTCAGGATTTTGGATACAAACTGACGTCAAAATTTTACTGTAAATGTTAAAATTATTTTTCTTGCATTCATGTGGGCTTTTAAGGGTTTTTCTTGTTTCTCTTCTTTAGAAACAACAGTAGTAGTACAGTGTATTTAAAAAAGTAGTAGTACACTGTATTTAAAAAGTAGTAGTACAGTGTATTTAAAAAAAGTAGTAGTACACTGTATTTAAAAAGTAGTAGTACAGTGTATTTAAAAAGTAGTAGTACAGTGTATTTAAAAAGTAGTAGTACAGTGTATTTAAAAAGTAGTAGTACAGTGTATTTAAAAAAGTAGTAGTACACTGTATTTAAAAAGTAGTAGTACAGTGTATTTAAAAAGTAGTAGTACAGTGTATTTAAAAAGTAGTAGTACACTGTATTTAAAAAGTAGTAGTACAGTGTATTTAAAAGTGTAGTACACTGTATTTAAAAGCAGTAGTACAGTGTATTTAAAAAGTAGTAGTACACTGTATTTAAAAAGTAGTAGTACAGTGTATTTAAAAAGTAGTAGTACACTGTATTTAAAAAGTAGTAGTACAGTGTATTTAAAAAGTAGTAGTACACTGTATTTAAAAAGTAGTAGTACAGTGTATTTAAAAAGTAGTAGTACACTGTATTTAAAAAGTAGTAGTACAGTGTATTTAAAAAGTAGTAGTACACTGTATTTAAAAAGTAGTAGTACAGTGTATTTAAAAGTAGTAGTACACTGTATTTAAAAAGTAGTAGTACAGTGTATTTAAAAAGTAGTAGTACACTGTATTTAAAAAGTAGTAGTACAGTGTATTTAAAAAGTAGTAGTACACTGTATTTAAAAAGTAGTAGTACAGTGTATTTAAAAGTAGTAGTACACTGTATTTAAAAAGTAGTAGTACAGTGTATTTAAAAAGTAGTAGTACAGTGTATTTAAAAAGTAGTAGTACACTGTATTTAAAAAGTAGTAGTACAGTGTATTTAAAAAGTAGTAGTACACTGTATTTAAAAAGTAGTAGTACACTGTATTTAAAAAGTAGTAGTACAGTGTATTTAAAAAGTAGTAGTACACTGTATTTAAAAAGTAGTAGTACACTGTATTTAAAAAGTAGTAGTACACTGTATTTAAAAAGTAGTAGTACAGTGTATTTAAAAAGTAGTAGTACAGTGTATTTAAAAAGTAGTAGTACAGTGTATTTAAAAAGTAGTAGTACACTGTATTTAAAAAGTAGTAGTACACTGTATTTAAAAAGTAGTAGTACAGTGTATTTAAAAGTAGTAGTACACTGCATTTAAAAATAGTAGTAATACCTGTATTTAAAAAGTAGTAGTACACTGTATTTAAAAAGTAGTAGTACAGTGTATTTAAAAAGTAGTAGTACACTGTATTTAAAAAGTAGTAGTACAGTGTATTTAAAAAGTGGTAGTACAGTGTATTTAAAAATAAAGTAGTAGTACACTGTATTTAAAAAGTAGTAGTACAGTGTATTTAAAAAGTAGTAGTACACTGTATTTAAAAAGTAGTAGTACACTGTATTTAAAAAGTAGTAGTACACTGTATTTAAAAAGTAGTAGTACAGTGTATTTAAAAAGTAGTAGTACACTGTATTAAAAAGTAGTAGTACAGTGTATTTAAAAAGTAGTAGTACACTGTATTTAAAAAGTAGTAGTACAGTGTATTTAAAAGTAGTAGTACAGTGTATTTAAAAAGTAGTAGTACACTGTATTTAAAAAGTAGTAGTACAGTGTATTTAAAAGTAGTAGTACACTGTATTTAAAAAGTAGTAGTACAGTGTATTTAAAAAGTAGTAGTTCACTGTATTTAAAAAGCAAATACAAACGAAACTGGTATTTTTATGCATTAGATACACTGAATGGAAAATGTATTTAAATCAGTTGGTTCGTTGTTTTGTTTTTATGGCATATCAACCTCAGTTGATATGCCATAAAATTTTTATTTAGTTATTGCTGGTAATAGCTTTTTTTTTTCAACAATTTATGTTGTTTTTATATAAGTTTTGTGTCTAGTAATACTTTTTCTTTTCAACAATCAAGATTCACAGGGATTTGTTATTAAGGGCAGGGTCCCCAAGTCATATCCTGTTATTTAACCCATAACTGGAGGGAAGGGACGGATTAATACCTTTCCCAAGGGTACCAGTGCTGAAGTGAATGCAGGGTATTCAACTGGAATTCGAACTTGGCTCACCGATATGATCTTTCAGTAGCAAGGATTGTATACGCTGTTTTAATTTTAATTCGCAATTCGTTTTCTACAAGATGTTTAATTAGTTTTCATTTCTGTTTTCCTCTTGTTTACACTATTCTGTAACTCACCGACGGAGCCACATGTCACACAGCTAATACAACAAAGGCTTTACTGAAGGAAAAATTCCTAGCTCACATCTCGAAACAGTGATGTTAATTAGCCACGACGATCGTGCGAGCTGACGCCTTTAGATTTCTTTTTTGGGGTCATCTCAAATTTAAGTGTCAAATACAGGTGGGGGATGTTAAAATCAAGCAGGTACGAAAATTTAAATATCTCGGAAGTGTTCTAATCGAAGACGGAAAGTGCAACACAGAGATCCAAAGGCGAATTGGCATGGCAAAGGACGCGTTCCAGAAGCTGAGTAAAGTATTAAGACACAGGAAACTTTCACTAGAAACAAAGAGAGTACTGGATTGCTATGTGATGTCTGTCCTTCAATATGGCAGTGAATGCTGGACAATCTCATCAAAGATAAAGGGAAGACCTGAAGCAACCGAAATGTGGATATACAGTAGCATACTGAATATAAAGTGGGGGATCAATTCCATATTACAATCATTATACAAACTGATCCCTCACTTGGTGGTCACAGCAATTTCTATAGATTTATATTCTTGAGATCTAAAAGCACAAGGATGCATTCCAGAAGCTGAGTAGAGTATTAAGAGACAAGAAAATTTCATTAGAAACAAAGAAGAGAGTACTGGATTGTTATGGGATGTCTGTCCTTCAATATGGCAGTGAATGCTGGACAATCTCATCAAAGATAAAGGGAAGACCTGAAGCAACCGAAATGTAGATCTACAGTAGCATACTGAATATAAAGTGGGGGATCAATTCCATATTACAATCATTATACAAACTGATCCCTCACTTGGTGGTCACAGCAATTTCTATAGATTTATATTCTTGAGATCTAAAAGCACAAGGATGCATTCCAGAAGCTGAGTAGAGTATTAAGAGACAAGAAAATTTCATTAGAAACAAAGAAGAGAGTACTGGATTGTTATGGGATGTCTGTCCTTCAATATGGCAGTGAATGCTGGACAATCTCATCAAAGATAAAGGGAAGACCTGAAGCAACCGAAATGTAGATCTACAGTAGCATACTGAATATAAAGTGGGGGATCAATTCCATATTACAATCATTATACAAACTGATCCCTCACTTGGTGGTCACAGCAATTTCTATAGATTTATATTCTTGAGATCTAAAAGTACAAGGATGCATTCCAGAAGCTGAGTAGAGTATTAAGAGACAAGAAAATTTCATTAGAAACAAAGAAGAGAGTACTGGATTGTTATGGGATGTCTGTCCTTCAATATGGCAGTGAATGCTGGACAATCTCATCAAAGATAAAGGCAAGACCTGAAGCAACCGAAATGTAGATCTACAGTAGCATACTGAATATAAAGTGGGGGATCAATTCCATATTACAATCATTATACAAACTGATCCCTCACTTGGTGGTCACAGCAATTTCTATAGATTTATATTCTTGAGATCTAAAAGTACAAGGATGCATTCCAGAAGCTGAGTAGAGTATTAAGAGACAAGAAAATTTCAGTAGAAACAAAGAAGAGAGTACTAGATTCCTATGTGATGTCAGTTCTTTAATATGGCAGTGAATGCTAGACAATATCATCAAAGATGAAGGGAAGATCTGAAGCAACCGAAATGTAGATCTACAGTAGCATACTGGATATAAAGCGGGGGATCAATTCCATATAACAATCAATATATAAACTGACTACTCACTTTGTGGTCACAGCAGTTTCTATACATTTATATTCCTGAGCTCCAAAAGCACAATGATGCATTCCAGAAGCTGAGTAAAGTATTAGGACAAAGGAAACTTTCACTAGAAACAAAGAAGAGAGTACTGGATTGTTATGTGATATCAGTTCTTCACTATGGCAGTGAATGTTAGACAATATTAACAAAGATGAAGGGAAAACTTGAAGAAGCTAAAATATGGTTCTACAGAAGGATGATGTGGATATATATATATATATATATATATATATATATATCATCCTTATATCCATATATATAAGTGTGTCTCCTTCTACCGAGCGCCCATAGCTCAGAGGTAGAAACGCCGACTAACGCCAATTCGGTCGGGTTTCAATACTGAGTAAAAAGCAATCTGACGTCTAACCGTACTGAGAAGCTGTGATACAGCGAAACATATTTGTCTGCGGATGACTATATATATATAATCTAGGGTCTTCTTTTAAAACGGATCGAAGTTAGCAGAAAATAAAACTGTTATTGGTGAAATTTTATTGATTTCATTATTGAATCATATTATTTGAGTCATGGGAATTATGGCTCGGGTTAAATGCTATGGATGTCGAAGATCTGTGGTTCCAAAAAGACAGCGCCACGTGTCACATAATCAGTACAACAATGGCTTTACTGAATGAGAAATGCCGAGGTCGTATTATCTGTCGAAATAATAATGTCAATTGACCACCACAATCGTGCATTTAGATTTCATTGTTTGGGGTTATCTCAGAATTAAGGCCTATGCCAACAACAATTCAACATTTGAAATAGACATGACTGACTAGGTAGAAGATTATCCCGCAGTAGGTTGCCATTGCTTTCTGTGGTACACTGGTTGCCAGCCAAGGCTATAGAACCCAATCTGTCCTGTTATTTAAACTATAACTGGAAGGAAAAGACAGATTAATACCTTTCCCAAAGATATTTGCGCGTAAGTGAATGCAATGAATTCAACTGGAATTCGAACTCGGCTCCCCGATTTCTTGTTCCGAGCCGATATCCACTGGACCACAACGCACATGCCATTGACGCAATGAGCATAATAGATGAGGAAAAAATACAATGGTTGGGAAAAGACAGAAAAACATATGAAAGTAATGAACATAAAAATAATGAAAGAAATGAAAAAAGGAACGAAAAACTATGATTTGTTAAAAAAATAAAAAAAGTTACAACGCCAGAAAGAAGTAATGATCATAAAAGAGAAGTAGTAATCATTGTGAAGGATCACAAAATTATGATTATTTAAGGGAAGGAAAAAATTTAAAAATCCCTAAAGAAGTAATGAACCTAAAAGAGAAGGATCACAAAATTATGATTATTTAAGGGAAGGAAAAAATTTAAAAATCCCTAAAGAAGTAATGAACCTAAAAGAGAAGGATCACAAAATTATGATTATTTAAGGGAAGGAAAAAATTTAAAAATCCCTAAAGAAGTAATGAACCTAAAAGAGAAGGTTCACAAAATTATGATTATTTAAGGGAAGGAAAAAATTTAAAAATCACTAAAGAAGTAATGAACCTAAAAGAGAAGGATCACAAAATTATGATTATTTAAGGGAAGGAAAAAAATTTAAAAATCCCTAAAGAAGTAATGAACCTAAAAGAGAAGGATCACAAAATTATGATTATTTAAGGGAAGGAAAAAATTTAAAAATCCCTAAAGAAGTAATGAACCTAAAAGAGAAGGATCACAAAATTATGATTATTTAAGGGAAGGAAAAAAATTTAAAAATCCCTAAAGAAGTAATGAACCTAAAAGAGAAGGATCACAAAATTATGATTATTTAAGGGAAGGAAAAAATTTAAAAATCCCTAAAGAAGTAATGAACCTAAAAGAGAAGGATCACAAAATTATGATTATTTAAGGGAAGGAAAAAATTTAAAAATCCCTAAAGAAGTAATGAACCTAAAAGAGAAGGATCACAAAATTATGATTATTTAAGGGAAGGAAAAAAATTTAAAAATCCCTAAAGAAGTAATGAACCTAAAAGAGAAGGATCACAAAATTATGATTATTTAAGGGAAGGAAAAAAATTTAAAAATCCCTAAAGAAGTAATGAACCTAAAAGAGAAGGATCACAAAATTATGATTATTTAAGGGAAGGAAAAAATTTAAAAATCCCTAAAGAAGCAATGAACCTAAAAGAGAAGGATCACAAAATTATGATTAGTTAAGGGAAGGAAGAAATTTAAAAATCCCTAAAGAAGTAATGAACCTAAAAGAGAAGGATCACAAAATTATGATTATTTAAGGGAAGGAAAAAATTTAAAAATCCCTAAAGAAGTAATGAACCTAAAAGAGAAGGATCACAAAATTATGATTATTTAAGGGAAGGAAAAAAGCGAAGGAAGAAAAAACTGATGAAAGTTAAAAGTTAAAAATAGCGAAAGAAGTAGTGAGTAAAGAGCGATTCTATTTTCATTTAGAATTAAGTAAGGAAGATATGAAGATTATCTATAAGTAGCAATATTAACATTATATACATATAATATCAAAAAGTATATATAATGTCAATAACTATGTATATATATATAAATATGATGTCAATAATTGACATTATATATATATAATTATTGACATTATATATATTTAATGTCAATAAGTATATATATATATAATGTCAATAATTATATATATATATCAAGCCAATATAACACAATTTTCGATTCATCGTAACAACCATATCTGCTTTTCTAGTATTTATTGCCAAGTGGGTCTTTTGTTAATAAAGATGAATTCATCTTTTCTCCCTTGACTTGTAAAATTTTGCAAAGTATTATAACAAAAAAAACATTCTATTTCCACTTACAATTATCTATTTGGCAATAAATACTAAAAATAATATGAAATACATAATTAAAAAAAAACTGTCGTGGCCTAATAATTAGGGCTGGTAGTGCATATATATATATATCTGGATATATAGATATAGATAGATATAGATTGATAGATAAATAGATAGATATGAATATATATTTATTTATATATGCATCTATGCTTATGTGCATATATATATATACAAATGTACGCAAGCATATATATATATGCATATACAAATGTATACATATATATATATATATATATATATATATATATATATATATATATATATATATGCTGTCACCGAGTAATGTTTTAAGAAATAACAAAACCTCTGTTATAGAAATATTGTATATTTAATAAGGAGAATGAAAAGAGAGAAAATATATAAGAGAGAAAGAGAGAGAGAGAGAGAGAGAGAGAAGAAAGAAAAGAAGAAAGAAAGATAGAAAGAAAGAAAGAAAGAAAGAAAGAAAGAAAGAAAGAAAGATGGAAGTAAAGTAAAGAAGAAAGAAAATGTCGGAATAAAAGAAAAAGTAAAAAGAAAAAGAAAGAATATAAGAAAGGAATAAAGGTTTGCTGATCCCTCATTTTGTGGCACATTTATATTCTAGATTTATGGCCTTGAGCTAGTGGATGGTAGAGCCAGGTCTGCGAGACGTTACAGGAGAAAACGTGCTAAGAGCCACCAGGAATAGGGAGACGTGGAAGGCTATGATCGCCTACGTCCTGAAAGGACAAGGTACATAGAAGAAGGATATATATGCCAACTGTTTATAAGAAAGTATAATGTTGGTAAAAAATGGGGGATTAATTCTATATTATAATCAATATATAAACTGATCCCCCATTTTGTGGCCATGTTATTTTCTATACATTTATATTCTAGATTTATGGCCTTGTGCTAGTGGATGACAGAACTGGGGCTGCGATACGTTACAGGAGACAGCGTGCTAAGAGCCACCAGGAATAGGAAGACGTGGAAGGCCATGATCGCCTACGTCCTGAAAGGAGAAGGCACATAGAAGAAGTAGACAGAATCCGTAGAGGGAAATAGAAACAGAAGAAAGCCACAGCCTACATTTTACTACATTTGAATTTAGCGTCGTGTTCGGACATTAAGAAATTCATATTTTTCTTTCTTTTGATATATTATTTTTTCCAGCATATATTCGGAAGACGGAATGTGCGACACAGAAATTCGAAGGCGAATTGGCATGGCAAAGGGAAGCATTCCAAATGTTCAGTAAAGTATTAAGACACAGCAAACGTTCACTAGAAACAAAGAAGAGGGTACTGGATTGCTATGTGATGTCAGTTCTTCACTATGGCAGTGAATGCTGGACAATATCATCAAAGATGAAGGAAAGACTTGAAGCAACTGAAATGCGGTTCTACAGAAGAATACTGGATATAAAGTGGGGGATCAATTCCATATTACAATCAATATATAAACTGACCCCTCACTTTGTGGTCACAGCAGTTTCTATACATTTATATTCCTGAGATCCAAAAGCACAAGGAAGCATTCCAGAAGTTGAGTAAAGTATTAAGAAACAGGCCAATTTCGCTAGAAACAAAGAAGAGAGTACTGGATTGCTATGTGATGTCAGTTCTTCAATATGGCAGTGAATGCTGGACAATATTTTCAAAGATGAAGGAAAAACTTGAAGTAGCTGAAATGTGGTTCTACAGAAGGATGCTACGAATATCATGGACAGAGCATGTGAGCAATGATGAGGTCTTGGAAATGATGGAAACGAAAAGTAATTAATACTGAGCATCAGGAAGAGACAGCTGAAGTTCCTGGGACATGCAATGAGGAAGGAGGGCCTGGAGAATCTGATACTAACAGGCCAGACAGAGGGAAAAAGAGACAGGAGAAAGCAACGGATAACATATCTGAAGGACCTAATCAGGTGGATGATGAAATGAGGGTTGCATGGTGTAACAAGAGAAAGCGTGCTAAGAGCAAACATGGATAGGGAGACGTGGAAAGCCATGTTCGCCTACGTCCTGAAGGAACAGGGCCCATAGAAGAAGAAGAATGGGTGAGGATAATGATGAATAGAAGAAGAATACCACCTTAAATTTGGAGGTGCAGCTGGTGTAATGTATAAGTAATGGGTAACGGAATTGAAATCAGGAGATTCAAGTTTCAATTCTAGTCGGCGGTCATTATATTCACTTACGCAAAAATACCCCTGGAAAAATTATGGCTCCATCTCATTTCACCCAGCTATTAGAATATCATTGTTGTTGTTAAAAAGAAATCCTATAATATACAAATACTGATTAGCTACACAAGAGTTTCTTTTGGTTTTATTTCTATTCTCTGGTAATCAAATTGTTACAGAATTCGAAGGCCAGGGTCAGATTTGCCTCCTTCTTGGCCTCTTGTTCAGGATTAGGATGGAAAGGTGGCGGGTCCCTCCATCAGAGTTCGGCAAAAGGTGGGTACATCTTGCATGATTGTGCCGAGTGAGAGGAGCTGACTTGGAGTGGCATATCGATGCCGGTTAGGCGTGAGGATTTTGTTCCTACCATTTTAAACCTAAGCACCCCTGCCCTGATGTAGACTAGTTCAGGCTTAATTTTTGTCTTGAGTTGCCGGTTAGGCGTGAGGATTTTGTTCCTACCATTTTGAACCTAAGTACCCCTGCCCTGATGTAGACTAGTTCAGGCTTAATTTTTGTCTTGAGTTGCCGGTTAGGCGTGAGGATTTTGTTCCTACCATTTTGAACCTAAGCACCCCTGCCCTGATGTAGACTAGTTCAGGCTTAATTTTTGTCTTGAGTTGTCTTTTATCGTTTATTCTTAGCTAGGATTTGGTTGCTCATCGGCCTTTTTTATTTCTGTCCCCATTTTTCTTTTTAGTTTAACTCCCCCTCCCTTCCCCTGTTTAGGTGACCAGATATGTCAGTTCTCTGGTGGGTGCAGGACGTTTTTCGTATTTCGGGTGCGATTTTTGTATTTGTTTTTGTGTTTGGATGCGTGTATACATGTGTGAGTGGTGGGAGGAATGAATGGTTTAGATTATTGATAGTCCTGCATCGATTTCGTCCAGTTAACGGATATAGCTATCACATGATAGAATTTGTGGGAGGTTCATTACTTACACAGTTTTGTTTAGTTTCTTGTATAAAGTTTGTTTTATCTTGTAATTTTTTTAAAAATCATATCACCCCGATCAAGGTGGTACGGCCACTGGTGTGCAGCGGGCTACGTAAGAGTGAAAAGATTGGAAAAGAGAAAGCCGGAAACCACATCGTAAACAGGGAACAAGGGATGAGCCTCTACACCTGTTCAATAGACGTGGGTGGAGTTTGAACCGGGCGATAGTTCAGTCTATCTACTCCAATTGAAAAAGAAAAATAAGGAAAAGTGAAAAGATTGGAAAAGAGAAAGCCGGAAACCACATCGTAAACAGGGAACAAGGGATGAGCCTCTACACCTGTTCAATAGACGTGGGTGGAGTTTGAACCGGGCGATAGTTCAGTCTATCTACTCCAATTGAAAAAGAAAAATAAGGAAAAGTGAAAAGATTGGAAAAGAGAAAGCCGGAAACCACATCCTAAACAGGGAACAAGGGATGAGCCTCTACACCTGTTCAATAGACGTGGGTGGAGTTTGAACCGGGCGATAGTTCAGTCTATCTACTCCAATTGAAAAAAAAAATAAGGAAAAGTGAAAAGATTGGAAAAGAGAAAGCCGTAAACCACATCCTAAACAGGGAACAAGGGTTGAGCTTTTTTATTGTTATTCCCTTCCCCCCACAGACAAACATTGTACATGTTGGATTTTTAGTTAGGACTTCATGGAGACACTGTGGTATTATGGTAGACGTTGAAAGAATGGTAATTAAGAAAGCGTTGTTTTGGTGAAAGGAATACTGCGGCATGCTTGGGTCAGTGATTGTGACTAGCTAAGTTTAACGTTAAGACTAGGTGAGAACCAGCCTTCCCCATCTTCGTATTCCGCCTTGTGCCACATTTTTTTTTATAGCAATACAAAAATAAATATTAGCCTGTTGGTCAAGATCAAAATGTAGTATCTGTTCTCAGATTCTCACTTTCTGTTAGCCGGCCAGGTTTGCAAGCAATGACTAGCTAAGACGAGCTTTTGACAAGCAATGATCAGCTAAGACCAGCTTTGTACTCAGTTACAGAGTAAGCGGGGGCTGGGTAATCTTTGACCAGTGGCCTGAGCGTACGGTCTCAGGTTCCCCACGTTAAAAACCGACCTTGTGTCACAACATACTTCAGTGGAAGTGTAGAGTAAATTCCGACCAAATTAGATTTGTCAGCCATTAGCTGGAGTGACGTGTGGGCTGGGCATACTGACAGTGATGGATTACCTTTGTCTGGTTTATTAATACATAAACCCTAAACTACTTGAATTCAACAGAGGGTCTCAATAATTCAGGAGCCGTAAATGTGCCTTCTCGACTCGGGTTCATCACCAGCTGCTAGGAAACGAAGTGGGATGCTTATCCTATGTGCGACATGCGTTCCTGTGACTTAATTCCTTCTACTGTTTCTTAGAATCTAAGCTGTCGTAATTAATAAAACGAATACTAAAAATAAGAAAAATAATGTAGTAGCGTGGGTATCCTGTACGACACAGAACGCAGCAAAATTTATGCAAACTGAAAAGTGAGGGATCAGTTACGTATCAGTTGTTATATAGAATTGATCCCCTAATTCATAACCACATAATTTCTTGTTTATTCATCAAATTCTGATGCGGCATAAATGAACCTCTTAATCCTTCCCCAGCTATGGGTTAATTAGTAAGAGTTGTATTATTAAACAATTATTATCAAAAGAAGTAACTTACACTCTAAAAATATTTTATAGTTTTAAATAACCTGCAATGACACATGGCCTAGAGAATATAAGACGTTGGTTGGTTCCTGTGACTTGACCGAAAAAGTTGTGAGTTCAATACCAGGCTGCAGCAGTGGTGAACAAGTAACATGCACTTGCAGAGTTAGAGGGAGATAACTCATGACTTCCAATCGCGACTTTACGCAAGGAATGAGAATGATATACCCCAGGGGTTGTAATAAAGGGTTCGGTTCGAAATTCCTAGCACCTGAAGGAGGCCGGAGCGTTTAACGGTCGAAATGTCGTACAAATAACAAAAAAGATTAGGACAATGGTCCGAATAATGTAAATACTGTAATTACCCCAGTGATTGTAACAAAGGGTTCAGTTAGAAATTCCGAGCATGTGAAGAAGGCTGGAGCATACAACGGTCGAAATGTAGTACGAATGACAAAAACGTGAAGGACAATAGTCCGAAAAATGTAAATACTGTAAATACCCCAGTAATTGTAATAAAGGGTTCGGTTCGAAATTCCTAGCACGGAAAAAGGCCGGAGCGTACAACGGCCGAAACGTCGTACTAATGGCAACAAAGATGAGGACAATAGTCCGAATAATATAAATACTGTAAATACTACCTCATCTCAAAAATATAGACAAATAGAATGATCTATTATTAAACGTCGTACAAATAGCAACGAAGATTAGTACAATAGCCCGAATAATGTAAATACTGTAAATACTACGTCATCTCAGAAATATAGACAAATAGAACGATATATTATTAAACGTCATACAAATAGCAACAAAGGTGAGCTCAATAGTCCGAATAACGTAAATACTTTAACCTGCAATGAGTTGATAAAACGTAAAAACAAATCCATCAGCAACACAGGCACCTTTTGGATTTATTTGCATTCTCCGAAATATAAATGTATAACTTGTCCAAAAATTGATTGTAATATGACACTGACCCCCTACTTTCTATCCATATTATAATTGTTTTGCTTGTATATAAAATTCTAATGAGGTATGAAGACAAGTCAACACTAGCTATATAATAATTAATAATACTTGTATACTTGAACCGATATTATCGCCAAAAAAATCTAAAATTATTTTTAGCTTTAAATAACATGCGAACGGTTGATAAACCGTAAAAGAATAAGTCATTCCTCTAAATGTTATAACTCTATCATTTATGGGTGTGGATTTATTTACAAACATATTGCTTGTTGATAGTGTGATAAGTAAATAGATTTGTTGTCTTAAAATTTTCTCCTCTAGATACGTGGGCTATATGGCAAACAGTAAAATGAAACATTCGGCATTCGTTGATTGAGCAGTTAGCGATACTGTCGGTTGAAATTTATAAAAGTCTAGTGTCATTGTTCGTTATACAACTGATGGGAGTTTCCTTCCAAAGCTTTTGTTTAAGTTAGCGTGGAAGTCATTCCATTACGTCCTCTAAATGTTATAACTCTATCACTTATTCGTGTGGGTTTCCTTACAAACATATTGCTTGTTGATAGTGTGATAAGTAAATAGCTTTGTTGTCTTAGAATTTTTTCCTCTAGTTACGTGGACTATATGGCAAACGGTAAAATGAGACATTCAACAGCATTCGTTGATTGAGCAGTTAGCGATACTGTCGGTTGAAATTTATAAAAGTCTAGTGTCATTGTTCGTTATACAACTGAAGGGAGTTTCCTTGCAAAGCTTTTGTTTAAGTTAGCGTGGAAAGCTAACAACTTGATTTTATCTTCATTTTTCCTCCGAGTTACGTGTGCTACGCATTTAATTGTAAGATTGAAATGCCTCTGATTAATGCTGATGACGGAAATTTACGTCACTGCATTTTGTATCGTTCAAGTGCAAATGGCGAAAATTTCCTGAGCTAAAGAGTTAATATCAGAATATAATTTGAGAGCGTAAGAGAAAAATGCTACAACAGAATGCGAAATTATTGCTCAAGGAACTAAAATGGAAGCACCTCCCAACAGGCAACCATACGGCACGCACAAAATCAAAAATTTAAAAAAAAAAAAAAAAAAAAAAAAAGGAAGGAAAAATTAACTGTCGTTTAACACATTTGGAAAGAATTTCGACTTCAATTTGCTTGTATTCATGATGTTGTGTGTCGTGATAAGTCTGGAATCCACCTCGTTTTCAAGCACCTACGTTCCACCTTCCCTTTCGTTCACTACCAAATATGGGTCCTTTCTACGCCAGTCAACAAAGTCATGTTGTTTTATATAAATGAAATTGTTTCTTTAAATTATCTACACATGTCGTGTGCGTATGGGGTTCGGGGTAAATGAGCCTCAAAGCGCTTGGGTGTGCGACTTACATCGACTTACATACATATTTAAATGCAATTTTATATTTAGTTGGAACAATAAAATATCTTAATAATAATAGAGGAATTATAACATTTTTATGGGAGTTTACAATATACACAGACGAAACAATCAAAGCTAATCGTCCAGATCACAAAAACAGAATGTGTTTACTTATTAACATAAAAGTTAATGCAGACTGTAACGTATCTTTGAAGATTAAAACATAGCAAACTACAATAATCTTGACGTGGAAATCTCAGAAATATGGTAGACTAGCAGTATAGCCCGGTCTGTTTATCTGCCGGTATGTCTGTATTTTTTTCAGCCCTTTTATTTTAGTTTTGGCTTCGGGTTTGGCTCTAAATAGGTATAATTGTAATTTTTAGTCTCAGCCATGATACCATTTACTCAGAGGACTTATTTAGCCTTCAAAATTCAGTTTACAACGAAAAAAACTTGTTTGATATCGATAAGAGGAAATCAAAATTTTACTTACATCCATTCATTTTTCTTTCAGTCAACGGTTTCGCTTTAACTGGAAACAACTATTGCTTTTTAGTCTTTCGTGCCAACGTCCAAAGAGTCTGTGCTCCAGGACCATGGATTAGTTTTAAAGCTGTCATTACACCCGAGCAACGCCGGGCTATACTGCTAGTGTATATATATATGGTGCGATTGGTAAATTGTCGCAATTATTTTATTATTTCAAATATTCTTTAGGCTGAGTCTGAGCTAAAGGACCATGGATTAGTTTTAAAGCTGTCATTACACCCGAGCAACGCCGGGCTATACTGCTAGTGTATATATATATATATGGTGCGATTGGTAAATTGTCGCAAGTATTTTATTATTTCAAATATTCTTTAGGCTGAGTCTGAGCTCCAGGACCATGGATTAGTTTTAAAGCTGGCATTACACCCGAGCAACGCCGGGCTATACTGCTAGTGTATATATATATATATATATATATATATATATATATATATATATATAAGGGTGCGATTGGTAAATTGTCGCAATTATTTTATTATTTCAAATATTCTTTAGGCTGAGTCTGAGCTCAAGGACCATGGATTAGTTTTAAAGCTGTCATTACACCCGAGCCACGCCGGGCTATACTGCTAGTGTATATATATGTATATATATATATATATATATATATGGTGCGATTGGTAAATTGTCGCAATTATTTTATTATTTCAAATATTCTTTAGGCTGAGTCTGAGCTCCAGGACCATGGATTAGTTTTAAAGCTGTCATTACACCCGAGCAACGCCGGGCTATACTGCTAGTGTATATATATATATATATATATATATATATATATATATGGTGGCGATTGGTAAATTGTCGCAATTATTTTATTATTTCAAATATTCTTTAGGCTGAGTCTGAGCTCAAGGATCATGGATTAGTTTTAAAGCTTTCATTACACCCGAGCAACGCCGGGCTATACTGCTAGTCACTGAATAAAAAATGAAGATAAAAGTAAGTACTAGTTGAAACGAATCGTAATAGTTAAGAGTTTTTCGTCTAAAATTTAAGGATGGAAGTAAATAGTAGTGAAAAATTAATAATAATGGTTGACAATGCTTCATAAAAAATAAAAAAAATAAAACCAAATCCCAATGAATCTTCATAATCGAAAAAGAAAAAGAATTACTAGACAGAAAAACTGATATAAAAACAACAAAATTGAATTGTATAAAAAATATGTATCATTACGTCTGCTTAATTAAAATACTGGATTTAAATTAATCTAAATATTTTACATTCAATATATTATACAGTCTAGACGTCGTTGTGCAAAAAAAAAAAAAATGGTTTAGATATGCCTAAGATTCTGTATCATTACATTGGCCAATATAAATTGTTGGATTGTTATTAATATTTATTTTATTTTTCTCATAATCATATCGACTCAAGCAAGGCATTTTACTGCCACTGTTTTGCAGGGGGTTACATAGGAGGAAAGTTATGAGAAAGAGTGACAAGTTATATAGAAGGTGTCAGGAACTGGGTAAGAGAATGATGAATGTCACCATAAAGTGAGGGATCAGTTTATATATTGATTGTAATGTAGAATTGATACCCCCCTTTATATCCACATTATAATAGTAAAGAATTTTTTTTTTTATAATCATATCGCCCGAAGCAAGGCATTTTACTGCCACTGTTTTGCAGGGGGTTACATAGGAGGAAAGTTATGAGAAAGAGTGACAAGTTATATAGAAGGTGTCAGGAACTGGGTAAGAGAATGATGAATGTCGCCATAAAGTGAGGGATCAGTTTATATATTGATTGTAATGTAGAATTGATCCCCCATTTTATATCCACATTACAATAGTAAGAATTTTTTTTTATAATCATATCGCCCCAAGCAAGGCATTTTACTGCCACTGTTTTGCAGGGGGTTACATAGGAGTAAAGTTATGAGAAAGTTTGACAGGTTAGATAGAAGGTGTCAGGAACTGGGTAAGAGAATGATGAATGTCACCATAAAGTGAGGGATCAGTTTATATATTGATTGTAATGTAGAATTGATACCCCCCTTTATATCCACATTATAATAGTAAAGAATTTTTTTTTTATAATCATATCGCCCGAAGCAAGGCATTTTACTGCCACTGTTTTGCAGGGGGTTACATAGGAGGAAAGTTATGAGAAAGAGTGACAAGTTATATAGAAGGTGTCAGGAACTGGGTAAGAGAATGATGAATGTCGCCATAAAGTGAGGGATCAGTTTATATATTGATTGTAATGTAGAATTGATCCCCCATTTTATATCCACATTACAATAGTAAGAATTTTTTTTATAATCATATCGCCCCAAGCAAGGCATTTTACTGCCACTGTTTTGCAGGGGGTTACATAGGAGTAAAGTTATGAGAAAGTTTGACAGGTTAGATAGAAGGTGTCAGGAACTGGGTAAGAGAATGATGAATGTCGCCATAAAGTGAGGGATCAATTTATATATTGATTGTAATGTAGAATTGATACCCCCCTTTATATCCACATTATAATAGTAAGAATTTTTTTTTTTATAATCATATCGCCCGAAGCAAGGCATTTTACTGTCACTGTTTTGCAGGGGGTTACATAGGAGTAAAGTTATGAGAAAGTTTGACAGGTTAGATAGAAGGTGTCAGGAACTGGGTAAGAGAATGATGAATGTCGCCATAAAGTGAGGGATCAATTTATATATTGATTGTAATGTAGAATTGATCCCCCACTTTATATCCACATTATAATAGTAAAAAAAAAAATTTTTTTTATAATCATATCGCCCCAAACAAGGCATTTTACTGCCACTGTTTTGCAGGGGTTACATAGGAGAAAAGTTATGAGAAAGAGTGACAGGTTATAGGGGGTGTCAAGAAGAGGGTAAGAGAAGAATGAGAATACTGATGAGAGTGGAGTGAACGGAGAAGGGAGAATAAAAGAGAGGATGCAGGTTAGTGAGATAAGAGATGACTATTGACTTTAAATTTAAATTCTTGGAGATTGTAACTGTCAGGAAAGCAAGTAAACGGAAGGAATTCCAGAGGCGGGAAGTGCGAGAAAAGAAGCTGTGGAGTAGAATTTGCGTTTACATTTTATTTGTTTCACAGTACAAGGGTGGGACCTAGTTGCTAATCTTGTGGCTCGAGTAAATTTATATATCGGGGGCACCAGTGAGCTAAGTTCATCGGAGCAGAAGCCGTGAAAGTATTTGTAGAAGAGACACAAGGAAGCCACATTGCGCCGGTGTGAAAGTGAAAAGAGAGAGAGAGAGAGAGAGAGAGAGAGAGAGAGAGAGAGAGACCTGGCTTCTGGGTTGAGTGAACGCGCTCTCCTACCCTCACGGACCGACACAGTCGTCGACACATAAACCAACATTTTTTCGCCTTCTCTTTCTCTCGCTTTCTTTCTTTCCCACTCCGTTGCTTTAACAACATCAACGCGTAGTAATTTGATGTTTTCGTACATATCTAGATAAATCATACTAACAGGTCAGAGAGAGGGAAAAAGAGACAGGTGAAATCAGCGTTTAGAAACTAGCATGACCACAAAATGAGGAATCAATTTGTAAATTGATTATAATATAGAATTGATCCCCCATTTTATATCCACATAACACTTTTCTTCTATGTGCCTTATCCTTTCAGTACACGGTGGCCTAATAATTAGTGTATATCCTGGATTTTTTTCTGTGTGCCTTGTCCCTTCAGGACGTAGGCGATCATGGTTTTCCACGTCTCCTTATCTCTGGTGTCTTTTAACACGCCTTCTCCTGTTACAAGACGCAACTCTCGTTCTGTCATCCATCTGATTAGGTTCTTCAAGTATGTTATCCGCTGATTTCCCCTGTCTCTTTTTCCCTCTATCTGACCTGTTAGTATCAGGTTCGCCAAGTCCTTTTTCTTCATTGCGTGTCCCAGGAACTTCAGCTGTCTCTTCCTGATGCTCAGTATTAATTTCCTTTTTGTTTCCATCATTTCCAAAACCTCATCATTGCTCACATGCTCCATCCATGATATTCGCAGCATCCTTCTTTCGAACCACATTTCAGTTGCTTCAAGTCTTTCCTTCATCTTTGATGGTATTGTCCAGCATTCGCTGCCATATTGAAGGAAGGACAGCACGTAGCAATCCAGTACTCTCTTCCTTGTTTCTAGGGAAATTGTCCTGTTTCTTAATACTCTACTCAACTTCTGGAATGCTTCCTTCGCCATCCAATTAGCCTTCGGATCTCACTGTCGCACTTTCCGTCTTCTGTTATAACGCTTCCCAGGTATTTAAATTTTTGTACCTGCTTGATTCTGGTATCCCCGACCTGTATTTGGCATTTTGGACTTACTAGCTGCAAATGATACGCGTATTGATACCTATGGCACCAAAGATCTAACGGTTAATCATCCGCCGAGATGGATATTCGACTAACTGATGTGCAAATAATCATTCTTCGGGTGGATTTTTTCCTGATTTCAACTTGTCAATGAACATAAAGCACAGACTTCTTTTGGGCAACAAAACCAATATCCGTATTACAGGAATCTGTACACGATACAATTCTACTGGCATCAGTATAACGCTTGCCACAGCACAGAATTTCATGATATTCATGACACATGTGTTTAAAGAAATTATATCTTTTAAAAATACGGAGAGCATCAAACATGACACAAAACACAGAATAAAAACTACTGATCAGCCAGCATTTTCGTGTCCACGACGGCTACACGCGCATGAATAACAATTCACCAAATACGAATTTAACAAGATGCTACGGGAAAGGATAATTCACCCATCTGAATGCCCTTACGCACCAGCCCTACACCTCGTTCCAACAGCGGATCATAAGGGATTTCGACTTAGTGTAAACTTGCCTAATTTAAATGCATCCACAGTCACTGATTGTTATCCTATTCTGCATATACATAATCTTGCGCTTGAGTAACGCGGATCGCATATATTCTCCAAGATCGACCTAACGAAAGATTATTTCCAGATTTCGGTAGCGGAAGAAAATATTCCCAAATCAGCGGGCTAGACGATTTTTTCGAATGCCATTTTGTCTTCGGAATGCTGCCCAAACATTTCAAAGACTAATTGACCATATCCTGAAAGGATTACCATTTGTATACGCTTACATTGATGATATCCTCATTGCTATCCAAATACTGCCAAGTACAAAGACCGCTTACATAAAGTTTTTCAGAGACTATTTCAATTTACCCTAAAAATTAACTTAAATAATTGCACTTTCGGCACCATTTATTTTTAATTTCTTAGACACTTTTTTATTTAATCATATCGCCCCTAGCAAGGCGGTAACGCCACTGATGTGCAGGGGGGCTACGTAAGAGTGACAAGATTGGAGAAGAGAAAACCAGAAACCACATCCAAAGCAGGAAACAAGGGATAAGCCTCTTCACCTGTTCAATAGACATGGGTGGAGTGTGAACTGGGCGATAGTTTAGTCTATCTACTCCAATGAAGTCAATATACTCCAATTAGTCTTTCTACTCTAATTTGATGGGATCTATACCCTTACACGGAAAAATGGAAGCAATTGAAAATTTTCCCGTACCTACATTCAATAGACAGTTAAGAAGATTCATCAGACTGATAACTTATTATCGTCACTTCACTTTAATCTCCCAACTATACTTCTACCTTTTACTACCCTGTTAGACAAAAGAAACAAGAACGTTACTCTACAACAGGACGAACTTCATACCTTCAATACACCCAAATTAACACTTACAAACTTTACTAAACTCTCATATATCAGCAACGATAAAAATGCATGTTTTTCACAGTACGGACGTATCTAACCCGGGAATAGGAGATTTAATTGAACAGGCAATCGATTCGGTATGGACCGCTTGACCTGGCTGTGTACGTAGCCAATTGCATGTTGATGAGACTACATGAATCATAGTTGGGTGTTTTGATTTCAGCGTTCTTCCCCCTAATAGTTTGCCTCATCATCATTTATCCGTTACATCCAGATGGTGCATAGGGCAGCAACTTTTTGTTACTGTTTCTGTAACAAACCGTTTTTTACGGGGCAAGGTAGTTAGCCCTGTGTCCAACCCCCAAACCTGGAGGACCGGTGGACCAGTCTTGGTCCTTACGTTTACAGCATCTGGTATTCCCAAAATGGTCACGCATTTAAGTAAAGACCAGGCTAGATGTTGCTTAACTTCGGTGATCGGACGGGAACCGGTATATTTAACACGATATAGCCGTAGACTATAGTTTGCCTACCAAGGCTAAATTACCCAGTTTGTTCTGCAATTGAAACTAACGTTCGGGTTTGGGTAGTGAAGTGATAGATTCATACATGCTAACCATGTCAACACCGTGTTTCCAATTCAACAATCAGGATTGTTTAACTTTAACTTATTTAATTATTCCTTTTTTTTCTTCATTCTGGCTATTGAAATAACAAGACACACAACTAGACACACAACATGACACACAACTAGACACACAAAATGGCTGCGTCGTTTAGCGTCCTGTCACATTTGTTTTTATTTTTATCTGTCAATCATGTTAAAGATTTTGAAATGTATGCAGTTCCTTTACATATACACCCTAATAAAAGTCATAACTCGCTCCTAATATCATTCAACCACTGCCGTGTTTGAATATATTCTTAAGTCCAACATTGAGTGAATCTAGGCAGCTTTCAAGCTTCAACACTAATTCAGTTCTCAACCAAATTTCAAACAGTTTACAGAGTTAGATTGGACACATTCTTAGCTAAATTTTGAAAGGAAATTTTGAATTTTGGTTCAGTAGAAAAAAGTCACATTAAAATATATGAAGTCTGAAAAGGAGACTAACTACATAAGTACGTAAGTGAGTGACAACGCTCGTAATAACACACACACAAACATCTTGCCTTTTATACAAACATACATACATACATATATATATATTATCGATTTTCTGCACTATTGTAAGAACTTCAACCTTGAAACTTCTGAATATCGTTTCTTATGTTTTTGTCTATGAGTGTATCAAAGTTGATTAAAATCGGACCACTCCTTCTTAAACCCGAGTTTTTCGATTACCGATTTTCGATATTTATCGGGGGTACCTCGACACAAAACCTAGCTAAGAACTCTCGCAGACGCTTATAGTAAAATTGTGTAAATTTTCTAGAAAATCGGTTCAGCCGTTTCGGAGTCTATAGGTAACGGACACACACACATACACACAGAGATAAATTCCTATTAGTTACATCCATATATTTCTGGTCACATCGTTAGATTAACAGCATTTCATAGTTATTTAAACGAGTGCGTTTGTTTCTTGTATTTTTTTTCAAAGAATTTTTTTTACTGGAGGATAACTTTGTTTTAAAATTCCTTGGTCGTCTTCTTTACTCGGCTATTGTCTAGTTAGTTGACTCCCATACCCACCCCGCATACATTCACGTAGTATCCAAAAAGATAAAATAATTCTTCTATCACTGGTTGAGCACGTGCTTTTTTGGGGGTTGAGAACAATTTTACTAGTAAGTAATGCTTTGATTTGCTTTGATTTAATTTTAATTTTTTGTTGTGGTTAATTTTAAAAGTTTTCAGAGTTATTTAAACGAGTGCGTTTTTTTCTTGTGTTTTTCAAAGAAATTATTTATTGGACTTTAACTAAGTTAAAACTTAGTTAACTCAATGCCCCGACTTTTTACATTTATTTTTATTTTTTTATTTATTTATTTTTTATAAATTGGAGTAGATAGACGAAACTATCGCCCGGTTCACACTCCACCCACTTCTATTGTACAGGTGTAGAGGCTCATTCCTTGTTCCCTGTTTAGGATGTGGTTTCCGGCTTTCTCTTAATGTAAAAATGAAGAGTGTATAGAGTCAGAGTGTTCGGATAAAAAGTAACAAAAATAAGATGGAATAAAACTAGGAATAAACGAATAGTAATAATGAAGAGTGTATAGAGCCAGAGTGTTGGAAAAAAAGCAACAATAATAATATGGAACAAAACTAGTAATAAAGGAATAGTAATAATGAAGAGTGTATAGAACCAGATGTTGGGAAAAAAATCAACAATAAAAAGATGGAATAAAACTAGTAATAAAATAATAGTAATAATGAAGAGTGTATAGAGCCAGAGTGTTGGGATAAAAAGCAACAATAATAAGATGGAATAAAACAATAGTAATAATGAAGAGCGTATAGAAACAGATATTGGGAAAAAAATCAACAATAAAAAGATGGAATAAAACTAGTAATAAAATAATAGTAATAATGAAGAGTGTATAGAGCCAGACAGTTGGGATGAAAAGCAACAATAATAAGATGGAACAAAACTAGTAATAAACTAATAGTAATAATGAAGAGTGTATAGAACCAGAGTGTTGGGATAAAAAGAAACAATAATAAGATAGATGAAAACTAGGAATAAAATAATAGTAATAATGAAGAGTGTATAGAACCAGAGCGTTGGGATAAAAAGCAGCAATAATACGATGGAATAAAACTAGTAATAAAATCATAGTAATAATCAAGAGTGTATAGAACCAGAGTGTTGGGATAAAAATCAACAATAATAAGATGGAATAAAATTAGTAATAAAATAATAGTAATAATGAAGAGTGTATAGAACCAGAGTGTTGGGATAAAAATCAACAATAATAAGATGGAACAAAACTAGTAATAAAATAATAGTAATAATGAAGAGTGTATAGAACCAGACACTTTGGATAAAAAGCAGCAATAATAAGATGAAATAAAACTGGTAATAAAATAAATGTAATAATGAAGAGTGTATAGAGCCAGAGTGTTGGGATAAAAATCAACAATAATAACATGGAATAATACTTGAAATACAATAAGAGTAATAATGAAGAGTGTATAGAATCTGACTGTTGGGAAAAAAGCAACAATAATAAGATGGAACAAAACTAGTAATAAACTAATAGTAATAATGAAGAGTGTATAGAGCCAGACAGTTGGGATAAAAAGGAACAATAATAAGATGGAACAAACCTAGTAAAAAAATAATAGTAATAATGAAGAGTGTATAGAGCCAGACAGTTGGGATAAAAAGGAACAATAATAAGATGGAACAAAACTAGTAATAAACTAATAGTAATAATGAAGAGTGTATAGAATCTGACTGTTGGGAAAAAAGCAACAATAATAAGATGGAACTAAACTAGTAATAAAATAATAGTAATAATGAAGAGTGTATAGAGCCAGACAGTTGGGATAAAAAGGAACAATAATAAGATGGAACAAAACAGTATAAAAAAATAATAAGTAATAATGAAGAGTGTATAGAGCCAGACAGTTGGGATAAAAAGGAACAATAATAAGATGGAACAAAACTAGTAATAAACTAATAGTAATAATGAAGAGTGTATAGAATCTGACTGTTGGGAAAAAAGCAACAATAATAAGATGGAACTAAACTAGTAATAAAATAATAGTAATAATGAAGAGTGTATAGAATCTGACTGTTGGGAAAAAAGCAACAATAATAAGATGGAACTAAACTAGTAAAAAAATAATAGTAATAATGAAAAGTGTATAGAGCCAGACAGTTGGGATAAAAAGGAACAATAATAAGATGGAACAAAACTAGTAAAAAAATAATAGTAATAATGAAGAGTGTATAGAGCCAGACAGTTGGGATAAAAAGGAACAATAATAAGATGGAACAAAACTAGTAATAAACTAATAGTAATAATGAAGAGTGTATAGAATCTGACTGTTGGGAAAAAAGCAACAATAATAAGATGGAACTAAACTAGTAATAAAATAATAGTAATAATGAAGAGTGTATAGAATCTGACTGTTGGGAAAAAAGCAACAATAATAAGATGGCACTAAACTAGTAATAAAATAATAGTAATAATGAAGAGTGTATAGAGCCAGACAGTTGGGATAAAAAGGAACAATAATAAGATGGAACAAAACTAGAAATAAACGAATAGTAATAATGAAGAGTGTATAGAGCCAGAGTGTTGGGAAAAAAGCAACAATAATAAGATGGAACTAAACTAGTAATAAAGGAATAGTAATAATGAAGAGTGTATAGAGCCAGAGTGTTGGGATAAAAATCAACAATAAAAAGATGGAATAAAAGTAGTAATAAAATAATAGTAATAATGAAGAGTGTATAGAACCAGAGTGTTGGGATAAAAAGGAACAATAATAAGATGGAACAAAACTAGTAATAAAATAATAGTAATAATGAAGAGTGTATAGAACCAGAGTGTTGGGAAAATAGCAAGAATAATAAGATGGAATAAAACTAGTAATAAAATAATAGTAATAATGAAGTGTGTATAGAGCCAGAGTGTTAGGATGAAAAGCAACAATAATAAGATGGAACAAAACTAGTAATAAAATAATAGTAATAATGAAGAGTGTATAGAGCCAGAGTGTTGGGATAAAATGCTACAATAATAAGATGGAATAAAACTAGTAATAAAATAATAGTAATAATGAAGAGTGTATAGAACCAGAGTGTTGGGATAAAAAGCAACAATAATAAGATGGAACAAAACTAGTAATAAAATAATAGTAATAATGAAGAGTGTATAGAACCAGAGTGTTGGGAAAAAAAGCAACAATAATAAGATGGAATAAAACTAGTAATAAAATAATAGTAAGAATGCAGAGTGTATAGTGCCAGAGTGTTGGGATAAAAAGCAACAATAATAAGATGGAATAAAACTAGTAATAAAATAATAGTAATAATGAAGAGTGTATAGAACCAGAGTGTTGGGATAAAAAGCAACAATAATAAGATGGAACAAAACTAGTAATAAAATAATAGTAAGAATGAAGAGTGTATAGTGCCAGAGTGTTGGGATAAAAAGCAACAATAATAAGATGGAACAAAAATAGTAATAAAATAATAGTAATAATGAAGAGTGTATAGAACCAGAGTGTTGGGAAAAAAAGCAACAATAATAAGATGGAATAAAACTAGTAATAAAATAATAGTAATAATGAAGAGTGTATAGAACCAGAGTGTTGGGATAAAAAGCAACAATAATAAGATGGAACAAAACTAGTAATAAAATAATAGTAAGAATGAAGAGTGTATAGTGACAGAGTGTTGGGATAAAAAGCAACAATAATAAGATGGAAGAAAAATAGTAATAAAATAATAGTAAGAATGAAGAGTGTATAGTGCCAGAGTGTTGGGATAAAAAGCAACAATAATAAGATGGAACAAAAATAGTAATAAAATAATAGTAGTAATGAAGAGTGTATAGAACCAGAGTGTTGGGAAAAAAAGCAACAATAATAAGATGGAATAAAACTAGTAATAAAATAATAGTAATAATGAAGAGTGTATAGAACCAGAGTGTTGGGATAAAAAGCAACAATAATAAGATGGAACAAAACTAGTAATAAAATAATAGTAAGAATGAAGAGTGTATAGTGCCAGAGTGTTGGGATAAAAAGCAACAATAATAAGATGGAACAAAAATAGTAATAAAATAATAGTAATAATGAAGAGTGTATAGAACCAGAGTGTTGGGAAAAAAAGCAACAATAATAAGATGGAATAAAACTAGTAATAAAATAATAGTAATAATGAAGAGTGTATAGAACCAGAGTGTTGGGATAAAAAGCAACAATAATAAGATGGAACAAAACTAGTAATAAAATAATAGTAAGAATGAAGAGTGTATAGTGACAGAGTGTTGGGATAAAAAGCAACAATAATAAGATGGAACAAAAATAGTAATAAAATAATAGTAAGAATGAAGAGTGTATAGTGCCAGAGTGTTGGGATAAAAAGCAACAATAATAAAATGGAACAAAAATAGTAATAAAATAATAGTAATAATGAAGAGTGTATAGAACCAGAGTGTTGGGAAAAAAAGCAACAATAATAAGATGGAATAAAACTAGTAATAAAATAATAGTAATAATGAAGAGTGTATAGAACCAGAGTGTTGGGATAAAAATCAACAATAATAAGATGGAACAAAAATAGTAATAAAATAATAGTAATAATGAAGAGTGTATAGAACCAGAGTGTTGGGATAAAAAGCAACAATAATAAGATGGAACAAAAATAGTAATAAAATAATAGTAATAATGAAGAGTGTATAGAACCAGAGTGTTGGGAAAAAAAGCAACAATAATAAGATGTAATAAAACTAGTAATAAAATAATAGTAATAATGAAGGGTGTATAGAACCAGAGTGTTGGGATAAAAAGCAACAATAATAAGATGGAACAAAACTAGTAATAAAATAATAGTAAGAATGAAGTGTGTATAGAGCCAGATTGTTGGGATAAAAAGCAACAATAATAAGATGGAACAAAAATAGTAATAAAATAATAGTAATAATGAAGAGTGTATAGAACCAGAGTGTTGGGATAAAAAGCAACAATAATAAGATGGAACAAAACTAGTAATAAAATAATAGTAATAACGAAGAGTGTATAGAACCAGAGTGTTGGGAAAAAAAGCAACAATAATAAGATGGAATAAAACCAGTAATAAAATAATAGTAATAATGAAGAGTGTATAGAACCAGATGTTGGGAAAAAAATCAACAATAAAAAGATGGAATAAAACTAGTAATAAAATAATAGTAATAATTAAGAGTGTATAGAGCCAGAGTGTTGGGATAAAAAGCAACGATAATAAGATGGAACAAAACTAGTATTAAAATAATAGTAATAATGAAGAGTGTATAGAACCAGAGTGTTGGGATAAAAAGCAACAATAATAAGATGGAACAAAAATAGTAATAAAATAATAGTAAGAATGAAGAGTGTATAGTGCCAGAGTGTTGGGATAAAAAGCAACAATAATAAGATGGAAAAAAACTAGTAATAAAATAATAGTAATAATGAAGAGTGTATAGAACCAGAGTGGTGGGATGAAAAGCAACAATAATAAGATGGAACAAAACTAGTAATAAAATAATAGTAAGAATGAAGAGTGTATAGTACCAGAGTGTTGGGAGAAAAAGCAACAATAATAAGATGGAATAAAACTAATAATAAATAATAGTAATAATGAAGAGTGTATAGAACCAGAGTGTTGGGAAAAAAAGCAACAATAATAAGATGGAATAAAACTAGTAATAAAATAATAGTAATAATGAAGAGTGTATAGAACCAGAGTGTTGGGATAAAAAGCAACAATAATAAGATGGAATAAAACTAATAATAAAATAATAGTAAGAATGAAGAGTGTATAGTGCCAGAGTGTTGGGAGAAAAAGCAACAATAATAAGATGGAACAAAACTAGTAATAAATAATAGTAATAATGCAGAGTGTATAGAGTCAGACAGTTGGGATCAAAAGGAACAATAATAAGATGGAATAAAACTAGTAATAAAATAATAGTAGTAAAGAAGAGTGTATAGAGCCAGAGTGTTGGGATAAAAAGCAACAATAATAACATGGAATAAAATAAGTAATAAAATAATAGTAATAATGAAGAGTGTATAGAACCAGAGTGTTGGGATAAAAAGCAAAAATAATAAGATGGAACAAATCTAGTAATAAAATAATAGTAATAATGAAGAGTGTATAGTGCCAGAGTGTTGGGATAAAAAGCAAAAATAATAAGATGGAATAAAACTAGTAATAAAATAATAGTAATAATGAAGAGTGTATAGTGCCAGAGCGTTGGGATAAAAAGCAACAATAATAAGATGGAATAAAACTAGTAATAAAATAATAGTAATAATGAAGAGTGTATAATGCCAGAGTGTTGAGATAAAAAGCTACAATAATAAGATGGAATAAAACTAGTAATAAAATAATAGTAATAATGAAGAGTGTATAGAGCCAGAGTGTTGGGATGAAAAGCAACAATAATAAGATGGAATAAAACTAGTAATAAAATAATAATAATAATGAAGAGTGTATAGTGCCAGAGTGTTGGGATAAAAAGCAAAAATAATAAGATGGAACAAAACTAGTAATAAAATAATAGTAATAATGAAGAGTGTACAGTGCCAGAGTGTTGGGATAAAAAGCAACAATAATAAGATGGAATAAAATTAGTAATAAAATAATAGTAATAATGAAGAGTGTATAGAACCAGAGTGTTGGGATAAAAAGCAAAAATAATAAGATGGAACAAAACTAGTAATAAAATAATAGTAATAATGAAGAGTGTATAGAGCCAGAGTGTTGGAATGAAAAGCAACAATAATAAGATGGAATAAAACTAGTAATAAAATAATAGTAATAATGAAGAGTGTATAATGCCAGAGTGTTAAGATAAAAAGCAACAATAATAAGATGGAATAAAACTAGTAATAAAATAATAGTAATAATGAAGAGTGTATAGAGCCAGAGTGTTGGGATGAAAAGCAACAATAATAAGATGGAATAAAACTAGTAATAAAATAATAGTAATAATGAAGAGTGTATAGTCCCAGAGTGTTGGGATAAAAAGCAACAATAACAAGATGGAATAAAACTAGTAATAAAATAATAGTAATAATGAAGAGTGTATAGTGCCAGAGTGTTGAGATAAAAAGCAACTTTAATAAGATGGAATAAATCTAGTAATAAAATAATAGTAAGAATGAAGAGTGTATAGTGCCAGAGTGTTGGGATAAAAAGCAACAATAAGAAGATGGAATAAAATTAGTAATAAAATAATAGTAATAATGAAGAGTGTATAGAACCAGAGTGTTGGGATAAAAAGCAACAATAATAAGATGGAATAAAATTAGTAATAAAATAATCGTAATAATGAAGAGTGTATAGTGCCAGAGTTTTGGGAAAAAAGCAACAATAATAAGATGGAATAAAACTAGTAATAAAATAATCGTAACAATGAAGAGTGTATAGTGCCAGAGCGTTGGGATAAAAAGCAACAATAATAAGATGGAATAAAACTAGTAATAAAATAATAGTAATAATGAAGAGTGTATAATGCCAGAGTGTTGAGATAAAAAGCTACAATAATAAGATGGAATAAAACTAGTAATAAAATAACAGTAATAATGAAGAGCGTATAGAGCCAGAGTGTTGGGATGAAAAGCAACAATAATAAGATGGAATAAAACTAGTAATAAAATAATAATAATAATGAAGAGTGTATAGTGCCAGAGTGTTGGGATAAAAAGCAAAAATAATAAGATGGAACAAAACTAGTAATAAAATAATAGTAATAATGAAGAGTGTACAGTGCCAGAGTGTTGGGATAAAAAGCAACAATAATAAGATGGAATAAAATTAGTAATAAAATAATAGTAATAATGAAGAGTGTATAGAACCAGAGTGTTGGGATAAAAAGCAAAAATAATAAGATGGAACAAAACTAGTAATAAAATAATAGTAATAATGAAGAGTGTATAGAGCCAGAGTGTTGGAATGAAAAGCAACAATAATAAGATGGAATAAAACTAGTAATAAAATAATAGTAATAATGAAGAGTGTATAATGCCAGAGTGTTGAGATAAAAAGCAACAATAATAAGATGGAATAAAACTAGTAATAAAATAATAGTAATAATGAAGAGTGTATAGAGCCAGAGTGTTGGGATGAAAAGCAACAATAATAAGATGGAATAAAACTAGTAATAAAATAATAGTAATAATGAAGAGTGTATAGTCCCAGAGTGTTGGGATAAAAAGCAACAATAACAAGATGGAATAAAACTAGTAATAAAATAATAGTAATAATGAAGAGTGTATAGTGCCAGAGTGTTGAGATAAAAAGCAACTTTAATAAGATGGAATAAATCTAGTAATAAAATAATAGTAAGAATGAAGAGTGTATAGTGCCAGAGTGTTGGGATAAAAAGCAACAATAAGAAGATAGATAAAATTAGTAATAAAATAATAGTAATAATGAAGAGTGTATAGAACCAGAGTGTTGGGATAAAAAGCAACAATAATAAGATGGAATAAAATTAGTAATAAAATAATCGTAATAATGAAGAGTGTATAGTGCCAGAGTTTTGGGAAAAAAGCAACAATAGCCAAAGATGGAATAAAACTAGTAATAAAATAATCGTAACAATGAAGAGTGTATAGAACCAGAGTGTTGGGATAAAAGCAAAATAATAAGATGGAATGAAACTAGTAACAAAATAATAGTAATAATGAGAGTGTATAGTGCCAGAGTCTTGAGATAAAAAGCAACAATAATAGATGGAATAAATCTATTAATAAAATAATAGTAATAATGAGAAGTGTATAGAACCAGAGTGTTGGGATTAAAAGCAACAATAATAAGATTGAATAAAATTAGTAATAAAATAATAGTAATAATGAACAGTGTATAGAACAAGTGTTGGATAAAAAGCAACAATAATAAGATGGAATAAAATTAGTAATAAAATAATCGTCATAATGAAGAGTGTATAGTGCCAGAGTTTTGGGAAAAAAGCAACAATAATAAGATGGAATAAAACTAGTAATAAAATAATAAGTAACGATGAAGCGTGTATAGAAGAACCAGAGTGTTGGGATAAAAAAGCAACAATAATAAGATGGGAGATAAAACTAGTAATAAAATAATAGTAATAATGAAGAGTGTATAGAACCAGAGTGTTGGGATAAAAAGCAACAATAATAAGATGGAATAAAATTAATGGCAAAATAATCGTAATGAAGAGTGTATGATGCAGAGTTTGCAGGAAAAAAGCAACAATAATAAGATGGAATAAAACTAGTAATAAAATAATAGTAATAATGAAGAGTGTATAGAGCCAGACTGTTGGGATAAAAAGCAACAATAAAAAGATGGAATAAAATTAGGAATAAAAAATAGCAATAATGAAGAGTGTATAGAGCCAGACTGTAGAGACAAAAGCGAGAATAATAAGATGGAATAAAACTAGTAATAAAATAATAGTAATAATGAAGAGTGTATAGAGCCAGAGTGTTGGGATAAAAAGCAACAATAATAAGATGGAATAAAACAAGTATTAAAATAATATTAATAATGAAGAGTGTATAGAGCCAGATTCTTGTGATGAAAAGCCTTAAATAGGATGGAATAAAACAAGTAATAAAATAATAATAATAATGAAGAGTGTATAGAGCCAGATTCTTGGGAAAAAAGGCAACAATAATAAGATGGAATAAAATTAGTAATAACATAAGAGTAATAATCTTGATGGTTAATGATGTTGGGATAAAAAGAAACAATAATAAGATAGATGAAAACTAGGAATAAAATAATAGTAATAATGAAGAAGAGTGTATAGAACCAGAGCGTATGGATAAAAAGCAGCAATAATACGATGGAATAAAACTAGTAATAAAATCATAGTAATAATCAAGACTGTATAGAACCAGAGTGTTGTGATAAAAATCAACAATAATAAGATGGAATAAAATTAGTAATAAAATAATAGTAATAATGAAGAGTGTATAGAACCAAGTGTTGGATAAAATAGCAATAATAAGATGGAACAAAACTAGTAATAAAATAATAGTAATAATAGAAGATTGAATAGAACCAGGCATTTGGATAAAAAAGCAGCAATAATAAGATGAAATAAAACTGGTAATAAAATAAATGTAATAATGAAGAGTGCATGACCATAGTGTTGGGATAAAAATCAACAATAATAACATGGAATAATACTTGAAATACAATAAGAGTAATAATGAAGAGTGTATAGAATCTGACTTTCTTGGGAAAAAAGCAACAATAATAAGATGGTATAAAATTAGTAATAAAATAATAGTAATGACAAGAGTGTACTGAACCAGACAGTTGGGATAAAAAGGAACAATAATAAGATGGAACAAAACTAGTAAAAAAATAATGGCTAATAATGAGAAGAGTGTATAGAGCCAGACAGTTGGGATAAAAAGGAACAATAATAAAGATGGAACAAAACTAGTAATAAACTAATAGTAATAATGAAGAGTGTATAGAATCTATTATTTGGGAAAAAAGCAACAATAATAAGATGGAACTAAACTAGTAATAAAATAAATAAGTAATAATGAAGAGTGTATAGAGCCAGACAGTTGGGATAAAAAGCAGCAGCAGTAGATGGAACAAAACTAGTAATAAAATAATAGTAATAATGAAGAGTGTATAGGGCTTAGACAGTTGGGATAAAAAGGAACAATAATGGAATGGAACAAAACTAGAAATAAACGAATAGTAATAATAATGAAGAGTGTATAGAGCCAGAGTGTTGGGAAAAAAGCAACAATAATAAGATGGAACTAAACTAGTAATAAAGGAATAGTAATAATAGAGGAGTGTATAGAGCCTACCGTGCTAGGATAAAACCAACAATAAAAAGATGGAATAAAAGTAGTAATAAAATAATAGTAATAATGAATAGTGTATAGAACCAGAGTGTTGGGAAAATAGCAACAATAATAAGATGGAATAAAACTAGTAATAAAATAATAGTAATAATGAAGTGTGTATAGAGCCAGGTGTTGGGATAAAATGCGACAATAATAAGATGGAATAAAACTAGTAATATAAAATAATAGTAATAATGAAGAGTGTATAGAGCCAGATTGTTGGGATAAAAACAACAATAATAGAATGGAACAAAAATAGTAATAAAATAATGGTAATAATGAAGAGTGTATAGAACCAGAGTGTTGGGATAAAAAGCAACAATAATAAGATGGAATAAAACTAGTAATAAAATAATAGTAATAATGAAGAGTGTATAGAACCAGAGTGTTGGGAAAAAAAGCAACAATAATAAGATGGAATACAAAATAGTAATAAAATAATAGTAATAATGAAGAGTGTATAGAACCAGAGTGTTAGGTCAAAAACAACAATAAGCAAGATGGAACAAAACTGAATAAACGAATAGTAATAATGAAGAGTGTATAGAACCAGATGTTGGGAAAACAATCAACAATAAAAAGATGGAATAAAACTAGTAATAATATATAATAGTAATAATGAAGAGTGTATAGAGCCAGTGTTGGGATAAAAATAACTAATAAGATGGAACAAAACTAGTAATAAAATAATAGTATGTGAAGAAATTCTTATAGAACCAGAGTGTTGGGATAAAAAGCAACAATAATAAGATGGAACAAAACTAGTAATAAAATAATAGTAAGAATGAAGAGTGTATAGTGCCAGAGTGTTGGGATAAAAACAACAATAATAAGATGGAACAAAACTAGTAATAAAATAATAGTAATAATGAAAAGTGTATAGAGCGAGAGTTGTGGGATAAAAAGCAACAATAATAAGATTGAATAAAACTAGTAATATAATAGTAAGAATGAAGAGTGTATAGTGCCAGAGTGTTGGGTGAAAAAGCAACAATAATAAGATGGAAAGAAAACTAGTAATAAATAATAGTAATAATGAAGAGTGTGAACCAGAGTGTTGGAAAAAGCAACAATAATAAGATGGAATAAAACTAGTAATAAAATAATAGTAAAAATAAAAAGTGTATAGAACCAGAGAGTTGGGATGAAAAGCAACAATAATAAAGATGGAACAAAACTAATAATAAAATAATAGTAAGAATGAAGGAAGTGTATAGTGCCAGAGTGTTGGGGAGAAAAAGCAACAATAATAAGATGGAACAAAACTAGTAATAAATAATAATGGCAATGAAGAGTGTAGAGCAAGACAGTTAGGATCAAAGGAATAATAATAAGATGGAACAAAACTAGTAATAAAATAATAGTAATAAAGAAGAGTGTATAGAGCCAGAGTGTTGGGATAAAAAGCAACAATAATAACATGGAATAAAATTAGTATTAAAATAATAGTAATAATGAAGAGTGTATAGAGCCAGACACTTTGGATAAAAAGCAGCAATAATAAGATGAAATAAAACTGGTAATAAAATAAATGTAATAATGAAGAGTGTATAGAGCCAGAGTGTTAGGATAAAAAGCAACAATAATAGATGGAACAAAACTAGCAATAAAATAATAGTAACAATGAAGAGTGTATAGAACCAGAGTGTTGGGAAAAAAAGCAACAATAATAAGATGGAATAAAACTAGTAATAAAATAATAGTAATAATGAAGAGTGTATAGTGCCAGGATATTTGGGATAAAAAGCAACAATAATAAGATGGAACAAAACTAGTAATAAGATAATAGTAATAATGAAGAGTGTAGAACCAGAGTGTTGGGAAAAAAAGCAACAATAATAAGATGGAATAAAACTAGTAATAAAATAATAGTAATAATGAAGAGTGTATAGAATAGGAAGGTGTTGGGATAAAAAGCAACAATAATAAGATGGAATAAAACTAGAAATAAAATAATAGTAATAATAGAAGAGTGTATAGAACCAGAGTGTTAGGAAAAAAAGCAACAATAATAAGATGTAATAAAACTAGTAATAAAATAATAGTAATAATGAAGAGTGTATAGAGCCAAGTGGTAGGATAAAAAGCAAAAATAATAAGATGCAGAATAAAATTTGTAATAAAATAATAGTAATAATAGAAGAGTGTATAGACCAGAGTGTTGGGAAAAAAGCAACAATAATAAGATGGAATAAAACTAGTAATAAAATAATAGTAATAATGAAGAGTGTATAGTGCCAGAGTGTTGGGATAAAAAGCAACAATAATAAGATGGAACAAAACTAGTAAAAAAAGAATAGTAATAATGAAGAGTGTATAGAACCAGAGTGTTGGGATAAAAAGCAACAATAATAAGATGGAATAAAACTAGTAATAAAATAATAATAATATTAAGTGTATAGAGCCAGAGTGTTGGGATAAAAAGCAACAATAATAAGATGGAATAAAACTAGTAATAAAATAATGGCCTTAATGAAGAGTGTATAGTGCCAGAGTGTTGGGATAAAAAGCAACAATAACAAGATGGAATAAAATTAGTAATAAATAATAGTAATAATGAAGAGTGTATAGAACCAGAGTGTTGGGATAAAAACAAAAATAATAAGATGGAACAAAACTAATAATAAAATAATAGTAATAATGAAGAGTGTATAGTGCCAGAGTGTTGGGATAAAAAGCAACAATAATAAGATTGAATAAAATAAGTAATAAAATAATAGTAATAATGAAGAGTGTATGAACCAGAGTGTTGGTATAATAAGCAAAAATAATAAGATGGAACAAAACTAGTAATAAAATATTAGTAATAATAGAAGAGTGTGTAGTGCCAGAGTGTTGGGATAAAAAACAAAAATAATAAGATGGAATAAAACTAGTAATAAAACAAAGCCCAGTAATAATGAAGAGTGTATAGTGCCAAGAGTGTTGGGATAAAAAGCAACAATAATAAGATGGAATAAAACTAGTAATAAAATAATGATAATAATGAAGAATATGCTGGTCTTAGAGTGTTGGGATAAAAAGCAACAATAATAAGATTGAATAAAATAAGTAGAAAATAATAGTAATAATGAAGAGTGTATAGAATGGAGGTGTTGGTATAAAGAAAACAAAAATAAAAAAAGATGGAACAAAACTAGTAATAAAATAATAGTAATAATGAAGAGTGTATAGTGCCAGAGTGTTGGGATAAAAAGCAAAAATAATAGAATGGAATGTAATAGTAATAAAATAATAGTAATAATGAAGAGGTGTATAGTGCCAGAGTGTTGAGATAAAATGCAATAATAATAAGATGGAATAAAACTAGTAATAAAATAATAGTAATAATGAAGAGTGTATAGAGCCAGAGTGTTGGGATGAAAGGCAACAATAAGAAGATGGAATAAAACTAGTAATAAAATAAAAGTAATAATGAAGAGTGTATAGTGCCAGAGTGTTGGGATAAAAAGCAACAATAATAAGATGGAATAAAATTAGTAATAAAATAATAGTAATAATGAAAAGTGTATAGAACCAGAGTGGTGGGATAAAAAGCAACAATAATAAGATGGAACAAAACTAGTAATAAAATAATAGTAAGAATGAAGAGTGTATAGTGCCAGAGTGTTGGGAGAAAAAGCAACAATAATAAGATGGAAGAAAACTAGTAATAAATAATAGTAATAATGAAGAGTGTATAGAACCAGAGTGTTGGGAAAAAAAGCAACAATAATAAGATGGAACAAAACTAATAATAAAATAATAGTAAGAATGAAGAGTGTATAGTGCCAGAGTGTTGGGAGAAAAAGCAACAATAATAAGATGGAACAAAACTAGTAATAAATAATAGTAATAATGAAGAGTGTATAGAGCCAGACAGTTGGGATCAAAAGGAACAATAATAAGATGGAACAAAAATATTAATAAAATAATAGTAATAAAGAAGAGTGTATAGAGCCAGAGTGTTGGGATAAAAAGCAACAATAATAACATGGAATAAAATTAGTAATAAAATAATAGTAATAATGAAGAGTGTATAGAGCCAGACACTTTGGATAAAAAGCAGCAATAATAAGATGAAATAAAACTGGTAATAAAATAAATGTAATAATGAAGAGTGTATAGAGCCAGAGTGTTGGGATAAAAAGCAACAATAATAAGATGGAACAAAACTAGCAATAAAATAATAGTAACAATGAAGAGTGTATAGAACCAGAGTGTTGGGAAAAAAAGCAACAATAATAAGATGGAATAAAACTAGTAATAAAATAATAGTAATAATGAAGAGTGTATAGTGCCAGAGTGTTGGGATAAAAAGCAACAATAATAAGATGGAACAAAACTAGTAATAAGATAATAGTAATAATGAAGAGTGTATAGAACCAGAGTGTTGGGAAAAAAAGCAACAATAATAAGATGGAATAAAACTAGTAATAAAATAATAGTAATAATGAAGAGTGTATAGAGCCAGACACTTTGGATAAAAAGCAGCAATAATAAGATGAAATAAAACTGGTAATAAAATAAATGTAATAATGAAGAGTGTATAGAGCCAGAGTGTTGGGATAAAAAGCAACACTAATAAGATGGAACAAAACTAGCAATAAAATAATAGTAACTATGAATAGTGTATAGAACCAGAGTGTTGGGAAAAAAAGCAACAATAATAAGATGGAATAAAACTAGTAATAAAATAATAGTAATAATGAAGAGTGTATAGTGCCAGAGTGTTGGGATAAAAAGCAACAATAATAAGATGGAACAAAACTAGTAATAAAATAATAGTAATAATGAAGAGTGTATAGAACCAGAGTGTTGGGAAAAAAAGCAACAATAATAAGATGGAATAAAACTAGTAATAAAATAATAGTAATAATGAAGAGTGTATAGAGCCAGAGTGTTGGGAGAAAAAGCAAAAATAATAAGATGGAATAAAATTAGTAATAAAATAATAGTAATAATGAAGAGTGTATAGAACCAGAGTGTTGGGAAAAAAAGCAACAATAATAAGATGGAATAAAACTAGTAAAAAAATAATAGTAATAATGAAGAGTGTATAGTGCCAGAGTGTTGGGATAAAAAGCAACAATAATAAGATGGAACAAAACTAGTAATAAAATAATAGTAATAATGAAGAGTGTATAGAACCAGAGTGTTGGGAAAAAAAGCAACAATAATAAGATGGAATAAAACTAGTAATAAAATAATAATAATGAAGAGTGTATAGAGCCAGAGTGTTGGGATAAAAAGCAACAATAATAAGATGGAATAAAACTAGTAATAAAATAATAGTAATAATGAAGAGTGTATAGTGCCAGAGTGTTGGGATAAAAAGCAACAATAACAAGATGGAATAAAAGTAGTAATAAATAATAGTAATAATGAAGAGTGTATAGAACCAGAGTGTTGGGATAAAAAGCAAAAATAATAAGATGGAACAAAACTAGTAATAAAATAATAGTAATAATGAAGAGTGTATAGTGCCAGAGTGTTGGGATAAAAAGCAACAATAATAAGATTGAATAAAATAAGTAATAAAAAAATAGTAATAATGAAGAGTGTATAGAACCAGAGTGTTGGTATAATAAGCAAAAATAATAAGATGGAATAAAACTAGTAATAAAATAATAGTAATAATGAAGAGTGTATAGTGCCAGAGTGTTGGGATAAAAAGCAAAAATAATAAGATGGAATAAAACTAGTAATATAACAATAGTAATAATGAAGAGTGTATAGTGCCAGAGTGTTGAGATAAAAAGCAACAATAATAAGATGGAATAAAACTAGTAATAATATAATAGTAATAATGAAGAGTGTATAGTGCCAGAGTGTTGGGATAAAAAGCAACAATAACAAGATGGAATAAAATTAGTAATAAATAATAGTAATAATGAAGTGTGTATAGAACCAGAGTGTTGGGATAAAAAGCAAAAATAATAAAATGGAACAAAACTAGTAATAAAATAATAGTAATAATGAAGAGTGTATAGTGCCAGAGTGTTGGGATAAAAAGCAACAATAATAAGATTGAATAAAATAAGTAAGAAAATAATAGTAATAATGAAGAGTGTATAGAACCAGAGTGTTGGTATAAAAAGCAAAAATAATAAGATGGAACAAAACTAGTAATAAAATAATAGTAATAATGAAGAGTGTATAGTGCCAGAGTGTTAGGATAAAAAGCAAAAATAATAAGATGGAATAAAACTAGTAATAAAACAATAGTAATAATGAAGAGTGTATAGTGCCAGAGTGTTGGGATAAAAAGCAACAATAATAAGATGGAAGAAAACTAGTAATAAAATAATAGTAATAATGAAGAGTGTATAGTGCCAGAGTGTTGAGATAAAAAGCAACAATAATAAGATGGAATAAAACTAGTAATAAAATAATAGTAATAATGAAGAGTGTATAGAGCCAGAGTGTTGGGATGAAAAGCAACAATAATAAGATGGAATAAAACTAGTAATAAAATAATAGTAATAATGAAGAGTGTATAGAACCAGAGTGTTGGGAGAAAAAGCAACAATAATAAGATGGAAGAAAACCAGTAATAAATAATAGTAATAATGAAGAGTGTATAGAACCAGGCACTTTGGATAAAAAGCAGCAATAATAAGATGAAATAAAACTGGTAATAAAATAAATGTAATAATGAAGAGTGTATAGAGCCAGAGTGTTGGGATAAAAAGCAACAATATAAGATGGAACAAAACTAGCAATAAAATAATAGTAACAATGAAGAGTGTATAGAACCAGAGTGTTGGGAAAAAAAGCAACAATAATAAGATGGAATAAAACTAGTAATAAAATAATAGTAATAATGAAGAGTGTATAGTGCCAGAGTGTTGGGATAAAAAGCAACAATAATAAGATGGAACAAAACTAGTAATAAAATAATAGTAATAATGAAGTGTGTATAGAACCAGAGTGTTGGGAAAAAAAGCAACAATAATAAGATGGAATAAAACTAGTAATAAAATAATAGTAATAATGAAGAGTGTATAGAGCCAGAGTGTTGGGATAAAAAGCAACAATAATAAGATGGAATAAAACTAGTAATAAAATAATAGTAATAATGAAGAGTGTATAGCGCCAGAGTGTTGGGATAAAAAGCAACAATAACAAGATGGAATAAAATTAGTAATAAATAATAGTAATAATGAAGAGTGTATAGAACCAGAGTGTTGGGATAAAAAGCAAAAATAATAAGATGGAACAAAACTAGTAATAAAATAATAGTAATAATGAAGAGTGTATAGTGCCAGAGTGTTGGGATAAAAAGCAACAATAATAAGAATGAATAAAATAAGTAATAAAATAATAGTAATAATGAAGAGTGTATAGAACCAGAGTGTTGGTATGAAAAGCAAAAATAATAAGATGGAACAAAACTAGTAATAAAATAATAGTAATAATGAAGAGTGTATAGTGCCAGAGTGTTGGGATAAAAAGCAAAAATAATAAGATGGAATAAAACTAGTAATAAAACAATAGTAATAATGAAGAGTGTATAGTGCCAGAGTGTTGGGATAAAAAGCAACAATAATAAGATGGAATAAAACTAGTAATAAAATAATAGTAATAATGAAGAGTGTATAGTGCCAGAGTGTTGAGATAAAAAGCAACAATAATAAGATGGAATAAAACTAGTAATAAAATAATAGTAATAATGAAGAGTGTATAGTGCCAGAGTGTTGGGATAAAAAGCAACAATAACAAGATGGAATAAAATTAGTAATAAATAATAGTAATAATGAAGAGTGTATAGAACCAGAGTGTTGGGATAAAAAGCAACAATAATAAGATGGAACAAAACTAGTAATAAAATAATAGTAATAATGAAGAGTGTATAGTGCCAGAGTGTTGGGATAAAAAGCAACAATAATAAGATTGAATAAAATAAGTAAGAAAATAATAGTAATAATGAAGAGTGTATAGAACCAGAGTGTTGGTATAAAAAGCAAAAATAATAAGATGGAACAAAACTAGTAATAAAATAATAGTAATAATGAAGAGTGTATAGTGTCAGAGTGTTGGGATAAAAAGCAAAAATAATAAGATGGAATAAAACTAGTAATAAAACAATAGTAATAATGAAGAGTGTATAGTGCCAGAGTGTTGGGATAAAAAGCAACAATAATAAGATGGAATAAAACTAGTAATAAAATAACAGTAATAATGAAGAGTGTATAGTGCCAGAGTGTTGAGATAAAAAGCAACAATAATAAGATGGAATAAAACTAGTAATAAAATAATAGTAATAATGAAGAGTGTATAGAGCCAGAGTGTTGGGATGAAAAGCAACAATAATAAGATGGAATAAAACTAGTAATAAAATAATAGTAATAATGAAGAGTGTATAGAACCAGAGTGTTGGGATAAAAAGCAACAATAATAAGATGGAATAAATCTAGTAATAAAATAATAGTAATAATGAAGAGTGTATAGTGCCAGAGTGTTGGGATAAAAAGCAACAATAATAAGATGGAATAAAATTAGTAATAAAATAATAGTAATAATGAAGTGTGTATAGAACCAGAGTGTTGGGACAAAAAGCAACAATAATAAGATGGAATAAAATTAGTAATAAAATAATCGTAATAATGAAGAGTGTATAGTGCCAGAGTTTTGGGAAAAAGCAACAATAATAAAATGGAATAAAACTAGTAATAAAATAATAGTAATAATGAAGAGTGTATAGAGCCAGACTGTTGGGATAAAAAGCAACAATAAAAAGATGGAATAAAATTAGGAATAAAAAATAGTAATAATGAAGAGTGTATAGAGCCAGACTGTAGAGACAAAAAGCAAGAATAATAAGATGGAATAAAACTAGTAATAAAAAAATAGTAATAATGAAGAGTGTATAGAGCCAGAGTGTTGGGATAAAAAGCAACAATAATAACATGGAATAAAATTAGTAATAAAATAATAGTAATAATGAAGAGTGTATAGAGCCAGACACTTTGGATAAAAAGCAGCAATAATAAGATGAATTAAACTGGTAATAAAATAAATGTAATAATGAAGAGTGTATAGTGCCAGAGTGTTGGGATAAAAAGCAACAATAATAAGATGGAACAAAACTAGTAATAAGATAATAGTAATAATGAAGAGTGTATAGAACCAGAGTGTTGGGAAAAAAAGCAACAATAATAAGATGGAATAAAACTAGTAATAAAATAATAGTAATAATGAAGAGTGTATAGAGCCAGACACTTTGGATAAAAAGCAGCAATAATAAGATGAAATAAAACTGGTAATAAAATAAATGTAATAATGAAGAGTGTATAGAGCCAGAGTGTTGGGATAAAAAGCAACAATAATAAGATGGAACAAAACTATCAATAAAATAATAGTAACAATGAAGAGTGTATAGAACCAGAGTGTTGGGAAAAAAAGCAACAATAATAAGATGGAATAAAACTAGTAATAAAATAATAGTAATAATGAAGAGTGTATAGTGCCAGAGTGTTGGGATAAAAAGCAACAATAATAAGATGGAACAAAACTAGTAATAAAATAATAGTAATAATGAAGAGTGTATAGAACCAGAGTGTTGGGAAAAAAAGCAACAATAATAAGATGGAATAAAACTAGTAATAAAATAATAATAATGATGAAGAGTGTATAGTGCCAGAGTGTTGGGATAAAAAGCAACAATAATAAGATGGAATAAAATTAGTAATAAAATAATAGTAATAATGAAGAGTGTATAGAACCAGAGTGTTGGGATAAAAAGCAAAAATAATAAGATGGAACAAAACTAGTAATAAAATAATAGTAATAATGAAGAGTGTATAGTGCCAGAGTGTTGGGATAAAAAGCAACAATAATAAGATGGAATAAAACTAGTAATAAAATAATAGTAATAATGAAGAGTGTATAGAGCCAGAGTGTTGGGATGAAAAGCAACAATAATAAGATGGAATAAAACTAGTAATAAAATAATAGTAATAATGAAGAGTGTATAGTGCCAGAGTGTTGGGATAAAAAGCAACAACAATAAGATGGAATAAAACTAGTAATAAAATAATAGTAATAATGAAGAGTGTATAGTGCCAGAGTGTTGAGATAAAAAGCAACAATAATAAGATGGAATAAAACTAGTAATAAAATAATAGTAATAAGGAAGAGTGTATAGTGCTAGAGTGTTGGGATAAAAAGCAAGAATAATAAGATGGAATAAAATTAGTAATAAAATAATAGTAATAATGAAGAGTGTATAGTGCCAGAGTGTTGAGATAAATAGCAACAATAATAAGATGGAATAAAACTAGTAATAAAATAATAGTAATAATGAAGAGTGTATAGTGCCAGAGTGTTGAGATAAAAAGCAACAATAATAAGATGGAATAAAATTAGTAATATAATAATAGTAATAATGAAGAGTGTATAGAACCAGAGTGTTGGGATAAAAAGCAACAATAATAAGATGGAATAAAATTAGTAATAAAATAATCGTAATAATGAAGAGTGTATAGTGCCAGAGTTTTGGGAAAAAAGCAACAATAATAAGATGGAATAAAACTAGTAATAAAATAATAGTAACAATGAAGAGTGTATAGAACCAGAGTGTTGGGATAAAAAGCAACAATAATAAGATGGAATAAAACTAGTAATAAAATAATAGTAATAATGAAGAGTGTATAGAACCAGAGTGTTGGGATAAGAAGCAACAATAATAAGATGGAATAAAATTAGTAATAAAATAATCGTAATAATGAAGAGTGTATAGAGCCAGAGTTTTGGGAGAAAAGCAACAATAATAAGATGGAATAAAATTAGTAATAAAATAATAGTAATAATCTTGAGTGGATATAGCCAGAGTGTTGGGATTAAAAGCAACAATAATAAGATGGAACAAACTAGTAATAAAATAATAGTAATAATGAAGAGTGTATAGTGCCAGAGTGTTGAGATAAAAAGCAACAATAATAAGATGGAATAAAACTATTAATAAAATAATAGTAATAATGAAGAGTGTACAGAGCCAGAGTGTTGGGATGAAAAGCAACAATAATAAGATGGAATAAAACTAGTAATAAAATAATAGTAATAATGAAGAGTGTATAGTGCCAGAGTGTTGGGATAAAAAGCAACAATAATAAGATGGATTAAAATAGTAATAAAATAATAGTAATAATGAAGAGTGTATAGTGCCAGAGTGTTGAGATAAAAAGCAACAATAATAAGATGGAATAAAACTAGTATTAAAATAACAGTAATAATGAAGAGTGTATAGTGCCAGAGTGTTGGGATAAAAAATCAACAATAATAAGATGGAATAAAATTAGTAATAAAATAATAGTAATAATGAAGAGTGTATAGTGCCAGAGTGTTGAGATAAATAGCAACAATAATAAGATGGAATAAAACTAGTAATAAAATACTAGAAATAATGAAGAGTGTATAGTGCCAGAGTGTTGAGATAAAAAGCAACAATAATAAGATGGAATAAAGTTAGTAATAAAATAATAGTAATAATGAAGAGTGTATAGAACCAGAGTGTTGGGATAAAAAGCAACAATAATAAGATGTAATAAAATTAGTAATAAAATAATCGTAATAATGAAGAGTGTATAGTGCCAGAGTTTTGGGAAAAAAGCAACAATAATAAGATGGAATAAAACAATAATAAAATAATAGTAACAATGAAGAGTGTATAGAACCAGAGTGTTGGGATAAAAAGCAACAATAATAAGATGGAATAAAATTAGTAATAAAATAATCGTAATAATGAAGAGTGTATAGTGCCAGAATTTTGGGAGAAAAGCAACAATAATAAGATGGAATAAAACTAGTAATAAAATAATAGTAACAATGAAGAGTGTATAGAGCCAGACTGTTGGGATAAAAAGCAACAATAAAAAGATGGAATAAAATTAGGAATAAAAAATAGTAATAATGAAGAGTGTATAGAGCCAGACTGTAGAGACAAAAAGCGAGAATAATAAGATGGAATAAAACTAGTAATAAAATAATAGTAATAATGAAGAGTGTATAGAGCCAGAGTGTTGGGATAAAAAGCAACAATAATAAGATGGAATAAAACTAGTATTAAAATAATATTAATAATGAAGAGTGTATAGAGCCAGATTCTTGTGATGAAAAGCAGCAAAATAAGATGGAATAAAACAAGTAATAAAATAATAATAATAATAATGAAGAGTGTATAGAGCCAGACTCTTGGGAAAAAAGCAACAATAATAAGATGGAATAAAATTAGTAATAAAATAATAGTAATAATCTTGAGTGGATAGAGCCAGAGTGTTGGGATTAAAAGCAACAATAATAAGATGGAACAAACTAGTAATTAAATAATAGTAATAATGAACAGTGTATAGAGACAGACTGTAGAGACAAAAAGCAACAATAATAAGATGGAATAAAACTAGTAGTAAAATAATAGTAATAATGAGGAGTGTATAGAGCCAGAATGTTGGGAAAAAAGCAACAATAATAAGATGGAATAAAACTAGTAATAAAACAATAGTAATAAAGAAGAGTGTATAGAGCCATAGTGTTGGGAAAAAAGCAACAATAATAAGATGGATGAAAACTAGGAATAAAAAAATAGAAATAATGAAGCGTGTATAGAGCCAGAGTGTTGGGATAAAAAGCAGCAATAATAAGATGGAATAAAACTAGTAATAAAAGAAGAGTAATAATGAAGAGTGTATAGAGCCAGACACTTTGGATAAAAAGCAGCAATAATAAGATGAAAAAAACTGGTAATGAAATAAATGTAATTATGAAGAGTGTATAGAGCCACAGTGTTGGGATAAAAATCAACAATAATAACATGGAATAACACTTGAAATACAATACGAGTAATAAAGAAGAGTGTTTAGAGCCAGAGTGTTGGGAAAAAAACGCAACAATAATAAGATGGAATAAAACTAGTAATAAAATAATAGTAATAATGAAGAGTGTATACAGCCAGACAGTTGGGATAAAAAGCAACAATAATAAGATGGAACAAAACTAGTAATAAAATAATAGTAATAATGAAGAGTGTATAGTGCCAGAGTGTTGTGATAAAAATCAACAATAAAAGATGGAATAAAAGTAGTAATAAAATAATAGTAATAATGAAGAGTGTATAGAACCGGAGTGTTGGGAAATAGCAACAATAATAAGATGGAATAAAACTAGTAATAAATAATAGTAATAATGAAGAGTGTATAGAACCAGAGTGTTGGGAAAAAAGCAACAATAATAAGATGGAATAAAACTAGTAATAAAATAATAGTAATAATGAAGAGTGTATAGAACCAGAGTGTTGGGAAAAAAGCAACAATAATAAGATGGAATAAAACTAGTAATGAAATAATACTAATAATGAAGAGTGTATAGAGCCAGACTGTTGGGATAAAATGCAACAATAATAAGATGGAAAAAAACTAGTATTAAAATAATAGTAATAATGAAGAGTGTATAGATCCAGAGTGGTGGAATAAAAAGTAGCAATAATAAGATGGAATAAAACTAGTAATAAAATAATAATAATAATGAAGAGTGTATAGAGCCAGATTGTAGAGACAAAAAGCGACAATAATAAGATGGAACAAAACAATAATAAAATAATAGTAATAATGAAGAGTGTACAGAGCCAGAGTGTTGGGATAAAAAGCAACAATAATAAGATGAAATAAAACTAGTAATAAAATAAGAGTAATAATGAAGAGTGTATAGAGCCATACAGTTGGGACAAAAAGGAACAATAATAAGATGTAACAAAACTAGTAATAAAATAATAGTAATAATGAAGAGTGTATAGAACCCAACTGCTCGGAAAAAAAGCAACAATAATAAGATGGCATAAAACTAGTAATAAAATAATAGTAATAATGAAGAGTGGATAGAGCCAGACAGTTGGGATAAAAAGCAACAATAATAAGATGGAACAAAACTAGTAATAAACGAATAGTAATAATGAAGTGTGTATACAACCAGATGTTGGGATAAAAATCAACAATAAAAAGATGGAATAAAATTAGTAATAAAATAATAGTAATAAGGCAGAGTGTATAGAGCCAGACTGTTTAGACAAAAAGCAACAATAATAAGATGGAATAAAACTAGTAATAAAATAATAGTAATAATAAAGAGTGTACAGAAGCAGAGTGTTGGGATAAAAAGCAACAATAATGAGATGGATTAAAACCAGTAATAAAATAATAGTAATAATGAAGAGTGTATAGAGCCAGACTGTTGAGACTAAAAGCAACAATAATATGACGGAATAAAACTAGCAATAAAATAATAGTAATAATGAAGAGTGTATAGAGCCAGACTGTAGAGACAAAAAGCAACAATAATAAGATGGAATAAAACTAGTAATAAAATAATAGTAATAATGAAGAGTGTATAGAGCCAGAGTGCACGGATAAAAAGCTACAATAATAAGATGGAATAAAACTAGTAATAAAATAATACTAATAATGAAGAGTGTATAGAGCTAGAGTGTTGTGATAAAAAGCAGCAATACTAAGATTGAATAAAAGTATTAATGAAATAATAGTAATAATGAAGAGTGTATAGAGCCAGAGTGTTAGGATAAAAAGCAACAATAATAAGAGGGTATAAAACTAGTAATGAAATAATAGTAATCATCATGAGTGTATAGATCCAGACTGTTTGGACAAAAAGCAACAATAATCAGATTGGTTAAAACTTGTAATAAAATAATAGTAAAATTGAAGAGTGTATAGAGCCAGTGTGTTGGAATAAAAAGCCGGAATAATAAGATGGTATGAAACTAGTAAAAATAATAGTAATAATGAAGAGTGTATAGAGCCAGAATGTTTTGATGAAAAGTAACAATAATAAGATGGAATAAAACAAGTAATAAAATAATAATAATAATGAAGAGTTTATAGAGCCAGACTCTTGGGATAAAAAGCAACAATAATAAGATGGAATAAAAATAGTAATAAAATAATAGAAATAATGAAGAGTGTATAGAGCCAGACTGTTGGGATAAAAAGCAACAATAATAAGATGGTATAAAACTAGTAATAAAATAATAGTAATAATGAAGAGTGTATAGTGCCAGAGTGTTGGAATAAAAAGTAACAATAATAAGATGGAATAAAACTAGTAATGAAAAATAGTAATAACCAAGAGTGTATAGAGCAAGAGTGTTGGGATAAAAATCAACAATAATAAGATGGAACAAAAGTAGTAATAAAATAATAGTAATAATGAAGAGTGTATAGAACTAGAGTGTTGGGAAAAAAGCAACAATAATAAGATGGAATAAAACTCGTAATCAAATAATAGTAATAATGAAGAGTGTATAGAGCCAGAGTGTTGGGATAAAAAAAAACAAAAATAAGATGGAACAAAACTAGTAATAAACTAATAGTAATAATGAAGAATGTATAGAACCAGAGTGTTGGGAAAAAAGCAACAATAATAAGATGGAACAAAATTAGTAATAAAATAATAGTAATAATGAAGAGTGTATAGAACCAGAGTGTTGGGAAAAAAGCAACAATAATAAGATGGAAGAAAAGTAGTAATAAAATAATAGTAATAATGAAGAGTGTATAGAAACAGAGGGTTGGGATAAAAAGCAACAATAATAAGATGGAATAAAACCAGTAATAAAATAATAGTAATAATGAAGCTTGGAAAGAACCCAAGTGTTGGGAAAAAAGCAACAATTATAAGATGGAACAAAACTAGTAATAAAATAATAGTAATAATGAAGAGTGTATAGAACCAGAGTGTTGGGAAAAAAGCAACAATAATAAGATGGAATAAAACTAGTAATAAAATAATAGTAATAATGAAGAGTGTATAGAGCCAGAGTGTTGGGATAAAAAGCAACAAAAATAAGATGGAACAAAACTAGTAATAAAATAATAGTAATAATGAAGAATGTATAGAACCAGAGTGTTGGGAAAAAAGCAACAATAATAAGATGGAACAAAACTAGTAACAAAATAATAGTAATAATGAAGAGTGTATAGTGCCAGAGTGTTGGGATAACAAGCAACAATAATAAGATGCAATAAAATTAGGAATAAAATAATAGTAATAATGAAGAGTGTATAGAGCCAGAGTGTTGGGATAAAAAGCAACAAAAATAAGATGGAACAAAACTAGTAATAAAATAATAGTAATAATGAAGAATGTATAGAACCAGAGTGTTGGGAAAAAAGCAACAATAATAAGATGGAACAAAACTAGTAATTAAATAATAGTAATAATGAAGAGTGTATAGATCCAGAGTGTTGGGAAAAAAGCAACAATAATACGATGGAATAAATCTAGTAATAAAATAATAGTAATAATGAAGAGTGTATAGAACCAGAGGGTTGGGATAAAAGCAACAATAATAAGATGGAACAAAACTAGTAATAAAATAATAGTAATAATGAAGAGTGTATAGAACCAGAGTGTTGGGATAAAAGCAACAATAATAAGATGGAATAAAACTAGAAATAAAATAATAGTAATAATGAAGAGTTTATAGAACCAGAATGTTGGGAAAAAAAAGCAACAATAATAAGATGGAATAAAACTAGTAAAAAAATAATAGTAATAATGAAGAGTTTATAGAACCAGAGTGTTGAGAAAAAAGCAACAATAATACGATGGAATAAAACTAGTAATAAAATAATAGTAATAATGAAGAGTGTATAGAACCAGAGGGTTGGGATAAAAAGCAACAATAATAAGATGGAACAAAACTAGTAATAAAATAAATGTAATAATGAAGAGTGTATAGAGCCAGAGTGTTGGGATAAAAATCAACAATAATAACATGGAATAATACTTGAAATACAATAAGAGTTACAATCAAGAGTGTACAGAGCCAGAGTGTTGGGATATAAAGCAACAATAATAAGATGGAATAAAACTAGTAATAAAATAATAGTAATAATGAAGAGTGTATAGAACCCGACTGCTGGGAAAAAAGCAACAATAATAAGATGGTATAAAACTAGTAATAAAATAATAGTAATAATGAAGAGTGTATAGAGCCAGACAGTTGGGTTAAAAAGCAACAATAATAAGATGGAACAAAACTAGTAATAAACGAATAGTAATAATGAAGTGTGTATACAACCAGATGTTGGGATAAAAATCAACAATAAAAAGATGGAATAAAAGTAGTAATAAAATAATAATAATAATGAAGAGTGTATAGAGCCAGAGTGTTGGGAAAAAAGCAAGAATAACAAGATGGAATAAAATTAGTAATAAAATAATAGTAATAATGAAGAGTGTATAGAGCCAGACTGTTGAGACAAAACGCAACAATAAGAAGATGGAATAAAACTAGTAATAAAATAATAGTAATAATGAAGAGTGTATAGAGCCAGACTGTTGAGACAAAAAGCAACAATAATAAGATGGAATAAAACTAGTAATAAAACAATAGTAATAATGAAGAGTGTATAGAGCCAGACTGTAGAGACAAAAAGCAACAATAATAAGATGGAATAAAACTAGTAATAAAATAATAGTAATAATGAAGAGTGTATAGAGCCAGACTGTAGAGACAAAAAGCAACAATAATAAGATGGAATAAAACTAGTAATAAAATAATAGTAATAATGAAGAGTGTATAGTGCCAGAGTGTTGGGAAAAAAGCAAGAATAATAAGATGGAATAAAATTAGTAATAAAATAATAGTAATAATGAAGAGTGTATAGTGCCAGAGTGTTGGGAAAAAAAGCAAGAATTATACGATGAAATAAAACCAGTAATAAAATAATAGTAATAATGAAGAGTGTATAGAGCCAGACTGTTGAGACAAAAAGCAACAATAAGAAGATGGAATAAAACTAGTAACAAAACAATAGTAATAATGAAGAGTGTATAGAGCCAGACTGTAGAGACAAAAAGCAACAATAATAAGATGGAATAAAACTAGTAATAAAATAATAGTAATAATGAAGAGTGTATAGAGCCAGAGTGTAGTGATAAAAAGCTACAATAATTAGATGGAATAAAACTAGTAATAAAATAATACTAATAATGAAGAGTGTATAGAGCTAGAGTGTTGTGATAAAAAGCAGCAATAATAAGTTTGAATAAAACTAGTAATGAAATAATAGTAATAATGAAGAGTGTATAGAGCCAGAGTGTTAGGATAAAAAGCAACAATAATAAGATGGTATAAAACTAGTAATGAATAATAGTAATCATCATGAGTGTATAGAGCCAGACTGTTTGGACAAAAAGCAACAATAATTAGATTGGTTAAAACTTGTGATAAAATAATAGTAAAATTGAAGAGTGTATAGAGCCAGAGTGATGGGATAAAAAGCAACAACAATAAGATGGAATAAAACTAGTAATAAAATAATAGTAATAAGGAAGAGTGTATAGAGCCAGAGTGTTGGGATAAAAAGCAACAAAAACAAGATGGAACTAAACTAGTAATAAAATAATAGTAATAATGAAGAATGTATAGAAACAGAGTGTTGGGAAAAAAGCAACAATAATAAGATGGAACAAAACTAGTAATGAAATAATAGTAATAATGAAGAGTGTATAGAGCCAGAGGGTTGGGTTAAAAAGCAAAAATAATAAGATGGAACAAAACTAGTAATAAAATAACAGTAATATTGAAGCGTGTATAGAACCAGACCGTTGGGATAAAAAGCAACAATAATAAGATGGAATAAAACTAGTAATAAAATAATAGTAATATTGAAGCGTGGAAAGAACCCGAGTGTTGGGAAAAAAGCAACAATAATAAGATGGAATAAAACTAGTAATAAAATAATAGTAATAATGAAGAGTGTATAGATCCAGAGTGTTGGGTAAAAAGCAACTATAATAAGATGGAATAAAACTAGTAATAAAATAATAGTAATAATGAAGAGTGTATAGAACCAGAGTGTTGGGTAAAAAGCAACAATAATAAGATGGAATAAAACTAGTAATAAAATAATTGTAATAATGAAGAGTGTATAGAACCAGAGTGTTGGGTAAAAAGCAACTATAATAAGATGGAATAAAACTAGTAATAAAATAATAGTAATAATGAAGAGTGTATAGACCCAGAGTGTTGGGATAAAAAGCAACAATAATAAGATGGATTAAAATAGTAATAAAATAATAGTAATAATGAAGAGTGTATAGTGCCAGAGTGTTGAGATAAAAAGCAACAATAATAAGATGGAATAAAACTAATAATAAAATAATAGTAACAATGAAGAGTGTATAGAACCAGAGTGTTGGGAAAAAAGCAACAGTAATACGATGGAATAAAACTAGTAATCAAATAATAGTAATAATGAAGAGTGTATTGAACCAGAGGGTTGGGATAAAAAGCAACAATAATAAGATGGATTAAAACTAGTAATAAAATAATAGTATTAATGAAGCGTGTATAGAACCCGAGTGTTGGGAAAAAAGCAACAATAATAAGATGTAAGAAAACTAGTAATAAAATAATAGTAAATTATGAAGAGTGTATAGAACCAGAGTGTTGGGATAAAAAGCAACAATATTAAAATGGGATAAAACTACTAACAAAACAACAGTAATAATGAAGAGTGTATAGAGCCAGTCTCTTTGGATAAAAAGCAGAAATAATGAGATGGAATAAAACTAGTCATAAAATAATAGTAATAATGAAGAGTGTATAGAGACGCAGTGTTGGGATATAAAGCATCAATAATAAGATGGAACAAAACTAGTAATAAAATAATAGTAATAATGAAGAGTGTATAGAACTAGACTCTTGTGATTAAATGCAGCAATAATAAGATTGAATAAAACTAGTAATAAAATAATAGTAATAATGAAGAGTGTATAGAGCCAGACTGTTGTGTTAAAACGCAAAAATACTAAGAGGAATAAAACTAGTAATAAAATAATAATACTAATGAAGAGTGTATATAGCCAGAGTGCTGGGATAAAAAGCAACAATAATAAGATGGAATAAAAGTAGTTATAAAATAATAGTAATAATGAAGAGTGTATAGAGCCAGAGTGTTGGGATGAAAAGCAACAATAATAAGATGGAACAAAATTAGTAATGAAATAATAGTAATAATGAAGAATGTATAGAGCCAGAGTGTTGGGACAAAAATCAACAATAATAAGATGGAACAACACTTGAAATAAAATAAGAATAACAATGAAGAGTGTATAGAGCCAGAGTGTTGGGAAAAAAGCAACAATAATAAGATGGAATAAAACTAGTAATAAAATAATAGTCAAAATGAAGAGCGCCAGAGTGTTGGGATATAAAGCAAATATACTAAGATGGAATAAAACCAGTAATAACGTAATAGTGATAGTGAAGTGTGTATAGAGCCAGAGTGTTGGGATAAAAAGCAACAATAATAAGATTGAATAAAACTAATAATGAAATAATAGTCATAATGAAGAGTGTATAGAGCCAGAGTTTTGGGATAAAAAGCAACAATAATAAAATGGAATACAACTAAGAAGAAAATAATAGTAATAATGAAGAGTGTATAGAGCCAGGTTGTTGGGAGAAAAAAAAATACTAAAATGGAATAAAACTAGTGATAAAATAATAGCAATAATGAAGAGGGTATAGAGCCAGACTGTTGGGGAAAAAAACAACAATAATAAGATGGAATAAAACTCGTAATAAAATGATAGTAATAATGAAGAGTGTATAGAGCCAGTTTATTGTGATAAAAACAAATTCTAAGATGGAATAAAACTAGTAATAAAATAATAGTAATAATGAAGAGTGTATAGAGCCAGACTGTTGGGACAAAATCAACAATAATAAGATGGAATAAAACTAGTCATAAAATAATAGTATTAATGAAGTGTTTATAGAGCCACACTGTTGGGATAAAAAGCAACAATAATAAGATGGAATAAAACTAGTAATAAAATAATAGTAATAATGAAGAGTGTATAGAGCCGCCCTTTTGGGATAAAAAGCACCAATAATAAGATGGAATAAAACTTGTAATAAATATTAATTATAATGAATAGTATATAGATCCAGAGTGTTAGGATAAAAAGCAAAAATACGAAGATGGAATAAAACTAGTAATAAAACAATAGTAATAACGAAGAGTGTATAGAGTCAGAGTGTTGGGATAAAAAGCAACAATCATAAGATTGAATAAAAGTAGTTATAAAATAATAGTAATAATGAAGAGTGTATAGAGCCAGAGTGTTGGGATGAAAAGCAATAATAAGATGAAACAAAAATAGTAATAAAATAATAGTAATAATGAAGAGTGTATAGTGCCAGAGTGTTGGGATAAAAAGCAACAATCATAAGATTGAATAAAAGTAGTTATAAAATAATAGTAATAATGAAGAGTGTATAGAGCCAGAGTGTTGGGATGAAAAGCAATAATAAGATGAAACAAAAATAGTAATAAAATAATAGTAATAATGAAGAGTGTATAGCGCCAGAGTGTTGGGATAAAAAGCAACAATAATAAGATGGAATAAAACTGGTAATAAAGTAATATTCAAAATGAAGTGTGTATAGAGCCAGAGTGTTGGGATAAAAAGCAACAATAATAAGATTGAATAAAAGTAGTAATTAAATAATAGTCATAATGAAGAGTGTATAGAGCCAGAGTGTTGGGACAAAAAGCAACAATAATAAGATTGAATAAAACTAGTAATAAAATAATAGTAATAATGAAGAGTGTATAGAGCCAGGTTGTTTGGAGAAAAAATACTAAAATGGACTAAAACTAGTAATAATATAATTGCAATAATGAAGAGTGTGTAGAGCCAGAGTGTTGGGTCAAAAAGCAACTATATTAAGACGGAATACAACTAGTAAGAAAATTATAGCAATAATGAAGAGTGTGTAGAGCCACACTGTTGGGATAAAAAGCAGCAATAATAAAATGGAATAAAACTAGTAATAAAATAATAGTAATAATGATGAGTGTATAGTGCCAGAGTGTTGGGTCAAAAAGCAACTATATGAAGATGGAATACAACTAGTAGTAAAATAATAGCAATAATGAAGAGTGTGTAGAGCCACACTGTTGTGATAAAAAGCGACAATAATAAAATGGAATAAAACTAGTAATAAAATTATAGTAATATTGAAGAGTGTATAGAGCCAGAGTGTTGGATCAAAAAGCAACTATATTAAGATGGAATACAACTAGTAATAAAATAATAGTAATAATGAAAAGTGTATAGAGCCAGACTGTTGGGGAAAAAGAAAACAGCAATAATAAGATGGAATAAAACTAGTAATGAAATAATAGTAATAATTAAGAGTGTATAGAGCCAGACTGTTTTGGACAAAATCAACAATAATAAGATGGAATAAATCTAGTCACAAAATAATAGTATTAATGAAGCGTTTATAGAGCCACAATGTTGGGATAAAAGCAACAATAATAAGATGGAATAAAACTAATAATAAAATGATAGTAATAATGAAGAGTGTATAGAGCCGCACTTTTGGGATAAAAAGCACCAATAATAAGATGGAATAAAACTTGTAAGAAAATATTAATTATAATGAATAGTGTATAGATCCAGACTGTTGGGATAAAAAAGCAAATATACGAAGATGGAATAAAACTAGTAATAAAATAATAATAATAATGAAGAGTGTATAGAGCCAGAGTGTTGGGATGAAAAGCAACAATAATATGATTGAATAAAAATAGTAATAAAATATTAATTATAATGAATAGTGTATAGAGCCAGAGTGTTGGGATAAAATGCAAAAATACGAAGATGGAATAAAACTAGTAATAAAATAATAATAATAATGAAGAGTGTATAGAGCCAGAGTGTTGGGATGAAAAGCAACAATAATAAGATGGAATAAAAATAGTAATAAATTATTAATTATAATGAATAGTGTATAGAGCCAGAGTGTTGGGATAAAAAGCAAAAATACGAAGATGGAATAAAACTAGTAATAAAATAATAATAATAATGAAGAGTGTATAGAGCCAGAGTGTTGGGATGAAAAGCAACAATAATAAGATGGAATAAAAATAGTAATAAAATATTAATTATAATGAATAATGTATAGAGCCAGAGTGTTGGGAGAAAAAGCAGAAATACGAAGATGGAATAAAACTAGTAATAAAATAATAATAATAATGAAGAGTGTATAGAGCCAGAGTGTTGGGAGGAAAAGCTACAATAATAAGATTGAATAAAAATAGTTATAAAAAATTAATTATAATGAATAGTGTATAGAGCCAGAGTGTTGGGAGAAAAAGCAAAAATACGAAGATGGAATAAAACTAGTAATAAAATAATAATAATAATGAAGAGTGTATAGAGCCAGAGTGTTGGGATGAAAAGCAACAATAATAAGATGGAATAAAACTAGTAATAAAATAATAGTAATAATGAAGAGTGTATAGAGCCAGAGTGTTGGGATGATAAGCAACAATAATAAGATGGAATAAAACTAGTAATAAAATAATAGTAATAATGAAAAGTGTATAGAGCCAGACTGTTGTGGGGGAAAAAAAACAGCAATAATAAGATGGAATAAAACTAGTAATGAAATAATAGTAATAATGAAGAATGTATAGAGCCAGACTGTTGGGACAAAATCAACAATAATAAGATGGAATAAAACTAGTAATAAAATAATAGTATTAATGAAGTGTTTATAGAGCCACACTGTTGGGATAAAAATCAATAATAATAAGATGGAATAAAACTAGTAATAAAATAATAATAATAATGAAGAGTGTATAGAGCCAGAGTGTTGGGATGAAAAGCAACAATAATATGATTGAATAAAAATAGTAATAAAATATTAATTATAATGAATAGTGTATAGAGCCAGAGTGTTGGGATAAAATGCAAAAATACGAAGATGGAATAAAACTAGTAATAAAATAATAATAATAATGAAGAGTGTATAGAGCCAGAGTGTTGGGATGAAAAGCAACAATAATAAGATGGAATAAAAATAGTAATAAATTATTAATTATAATGAATAGTGTATAGAGCCAGAGTGTTGGGATAAAAAGCAAAAATACGAAGATGGAATAAAACTAGTAATAAAATAATAATAATAATGAAGAGTGTATAGAGCCAGAGTGTTGGGATGAAAAGCAACAATAATAAGATGGAATAAAAATAGTAATAAAATATTAATTATAATGAATAATGTATAGAGCCAGAGTGTTGGGAGAAAAAGCAGAAATACGAAGATGGAATAAAACTAGTAATAAAATAATAATAATAATGAAGAGTGTATAGAGCCAGAGTGTTGGGAGGAAAAGCTACAATAATAAGATTGAATAAAAATAGTTATAAAAAATTAATTATAATGAATAGTGTATAGAGCCAGAGTGTTGGGAGAAAAAGCAAAAATACGAAGATGGAATAAAACTAGTAATAAAATAATAATAATAATGAAGAGTGTATAGAGCCAGAGTGTTGGGATGAAAAGCAACAATAATAAGATGGAATAAAACTAGTAATAAAATAATAGTAATAATGAAGAGTGTATAGAGCCAGAGTGTTGGGATGAAAAGCAACAATAATAAGATGGAATAAAACTAGTAATAAAATAATAGTAATAATGAAAAGTGTATAGAGCCAGACTGTTGTGGGGGAAAAAAACAGCAATAATAAGATGGAATAAAACTAGTAATGAAATAATAGTAATAATGAAGAATGTATAGAGCCAGACTGTTGGGACAAAATCAACAATAATAAGATGGAATAAAACTAGTAATAAAATAATAGTATTAATGAAGTGTTTATAGAGCCACACTGTTGGGATAAAAATCAACAATAATAAGATGGAATAAAACTAGTAATAAAATAATAGTAATAATGAAGAGTGTATAGAGCCACACTTTTGGGATAAAAACACCAATAATAAGATGGAATAAAACTTGTAAGAAAATATTAATTATATTGAATAGTGTATAGATCCAGAGTGTTGGGATAAAAAGCAAAAATACGAAGATGGAATAAAACTAGTAATAAAATAATAGTAATAATGAAGAGTGTATAGAGCCAGAGTGTTGGGATGAAAAGCAACAATAATAAGATGGAATAAAACTAGTAATAAAATAATAGTAATAATGAAGAGTGTATAGAGCCAGAGTGTTGGGATGAAAAGCAACAATAATAAGATGGAATAAAACTAGTAATAAAATATTAGCAATAATGAAGAGTGTATAGAGCCAGAGTGTTTGGATATAAAGCAACAATAAGAAGACGAAGAAAGCCTTGACATGCAAATACTTATATATATTTAAATGAATGAATTAACATTTTATTTTTTTTTAAATAGTATTTCCCGTCAGGCTTTTAAGCATTTCTGTTGACCGACTTGTATTCTGGACTCATTACCCTCATCCTCTTTATTTGACCGCTACGTCCTTCTTGTGGAGACTGTCACGGACGGAAGAGAAAACTGTAACTTAACTTTTAGCGTCGATGGTATTTGACACTTGAGCTAGAATTAATCCATATCCATGGTATCAGGAAAGATCTTTCACAAATCAGTTATTGTTGTCACACCATCACACACTCTATGTCAACAGAAAATCGATTGAACCCCGGGAAACGGACATTAAATAACATTAAAATCATGGCGATGCGACTGACGGCTAGAGTAATGATAAGGATTGTCACCAAGGCAACATAGACCATATCTTGCAGTGATAATGATCCGGGATTATCCCAGTTGGCTCTGTCGGAGACTTTTATTTAGTTGTTCTAGATGAGGCCGAAAATTTTGTGTGGAATATCTCAACCAGGGCAATGTCTGTTTTGTAGGCGTTATAAATATTTCGAACTTCAAGAGTTTGGTCCGTATCATAGTATTTGGGCAGGTATTAGTTTTTAAGCTCTCCAAAAGAAATTCTCAAATGACGTAATCTCTTTCGCTCTCTCTCTCTCTCTCACACTCTGAAAATGTATTTTTGTAAAAAAAAAAAAAAAAAAAAAAAAAAAGAAATAAAATATCCTAAAAAAGTTTCGAACAAATTAAACAATGAATATCTAATTAAGCAATGAATATCTAAACTTATTTATAAATGAAACTTTGTGTGTGCGTGTGTGTGTGTGTCCGTTACCTATAGACTCCGAAACGCCTGAACCGATTTTCTTTAAAATTTACACAATTGCACTATAAGCATCTGCGAGTGTTCTTAGCTAGGTTTTGTGTCGAGGTACCCCCCGATAAATATCGAAAATTGATAATCGAAAAAATCGGGTTATAGATGGAGTGGTCCGATTTTAATCACATTTGATACACTCATAGACAAAGACATAAGAAACGATATTCAGAAGTTTCAAGGTTGCAGTTCTTACAATAGTGCAGAAAATCGATAATATGAATATATATAAAAGGCAAGATGTTTGTGTGTGTGTCTGTTTATCTGCCCGTATGTCTGTATTTTTTTCAGCCCTTTTATTTTAGTTTTTGCATCGGGTTTGGCTCTAAGTATGTATAATTGTAGTTTTTTGTCTCAGCCATGATACCATTTACTCAGAGGACTTATTTAGCCTTCAAAATTCAGTTTACGGCGAAAAATACTTATTTGATATTGATACCAGGAAAGCAAAATTTGACTTACATCCATTCATTTTTCTTTCAGTCTACGGTTTCTTCTTTAACTGGAAACAACTATTGCTTTTTCGTCTTTCGTGTCAACGTCCAAAGAGTCTGAGGTTCAGGACCATGGATTAGTTTTAAAGCTTTCATTACACCCGAGCAATATAAAAAATATCATTAACTTATTCTATCGCAACTATAGATGAAGCCAATCTAAAATAACCTGGAAAGGAAATCAAGATAATTTGCCAGTATATATCACCTTTAATTTGGAAATAATGATGTTTAACAGATACAGCAAATATTTAACCCATTGCTAGTGGGGCAAAGAAAAATTCACATATTTCCAAGGTGAATTTCTGCTGTCATAGGTCTTTGTTAGTATCCGATTAACAGGCCATATAGAAGGAACAAGAAACAGAGTAAAGCGGCGGATAACATATTTGAACGGCCTGAGCAGGTGGATGACAGAACGGGGGCTGCGAGACGTTACATGAGAAAGCTTGCTAAGTGTTACCAGGGATAGGTAGACGTGGAGGGCCATGATCGCCTACGACCTGAAGGGACAGAGCGCATAGAAGAAGAATATATACGCCAACTGTTTATTAGAAATTATAACGTGGATATAAAATCGGGGATCAATTCTATACGATAATCAATATATAAACTGATCCCTCAGTTTGTGGCCATGCTAGTTTCTATACATTTATATTCTAGATTTATGGGCTTCAGCTAGTGGATGACAAAACGGGGGTTGCGAGACTTTACAGGAGAAAGCGTGCTAAGAGCCACCAGGGATAGGGAAACGTGGAAGGCTATGATCGCCTACGTCCTGAAGTGACAAGGCACATAGAAGAAGAAGAAGAAGAAGAAGAAGAAGAAGAAAATCTTTGTTAGTTCTTTCTTTATCTTTACTGTTTTGTATCCAAATGTAAAGAAAAGAGAATTTTGGAATGGATTTTTTTATTAATCTGAAATATTTTTTCACCAATTTAAACGTAATGTTTAGTGGATACACGTATTTGAACGGGATTTCTGTTTATATAGTAAACATTCATTTTTATAAAAAAATTTCTAAAGGCCTGAATATTCGAGAAGTCTTACTAAAGAAAAAATGTTTTCTCGAGTGACAGAAATTTTGTGTTCATAAATTTTATTGATCGATTTATCAAATTACGAGCAATCCGTTTCCAAAATATGAGGAAATTCTTTTAGAAATTATCCCGTGTTCATTTTGGAAAAAATATCATCAAAGGTTTCATCTTACTTAAGTCATCATCAGGATTGCTAGAGACTAATAGTTTGTTTCATAAAACTGATGAGTGTGTAATATATTTCTGCGACCCATAAGAATATTTTCGGTCAAAGCCAGAACACATTGCTCAAAATATTATCCAATGTTCATTTTAGAAGAAATATCATCAAAGGTTTCAACTTACTTAAGTTATCATCAGGATCGTGAGAGACTAATAGTCTGTTTCATAAAACTGGTGAGCGTGTAATATATTTCTGTGACACAGGGAAATATGTTTCAGTCAAAGGCAGAACATATCTCTGTTAAAAATTATCCAATGTTTATTTTTGAAAGAAATATCTTCAAAGGTTTCGTTTTACTTAAGTCATCATCAGGATCGCGAGAGACTAATAGTCTCTTTCATAAAATTGTTAAGTGTGTAATATATTTTTGCGACCAATAGAAATATGCTTTCGGTCAAAGACAGAACGCATTTCTCTTAGAAATTATCCAATGTTCATTTTGAAGGAAGTATCATCAAAGGTTTCATCTTTTTTAAGTCATCATAAGGATCGCGAGAGACTAATAGTCTGTTTCATAAAACTGATGAGTATGTCATATATTTTTGTGACCCATAGAAATATGTTTTCGGTCTAAGGCAGGACAGATTTCCGTTAGAAATTTTCCAATGTTCATTTTGGAAGAAATATAATTTAACGTTTCAATCAGGATCAGGAGTGACTAATATTCTTTTTTCATAAAACTGATGAGTGTGTAATATATTTTTGCTACACATAGAAATATTTTCGGTCAAAGGAAGGACACAGAGATAACTCAGAGAGAGAGAGAGAGAGAGAGAGAGAGAGAGAGAGCAAGGAAGACAATTTCAGCCTGTCTTTCTTTATTTGTGTTTGATCCCCTTTGCACGAAACCATCAGAAAAAATAATAAAGATATCTAAATCTATCTAAACATTTTTTTATAAATGGAACTTTGTCTGTGTGTGTGCGTGTGTCTGTCTGTCTGTGTGTGTGTCCGTTACCTATAGACTCCGAAACGGTTGAACCGATTTTCTTGAAAATTTACACAGTTGTACTATAAGCGTGTGCGAGTGTTCTTAGCTAGGTTTTGTGTCGCGGTATCCCCGATAAATATCGAAAATCGATAATCGAAAAAATCGGGTTATAGAAGGAGTGGTCCAAATTTTATTAAAATTTGATACACTCATAGACAAAGACATAAGAAACGATATTCAGATGTTTCAAGGTTGCAGTTCTTATAATAGTGCAGAAAATCGATAATATATATTTATAAAAGGCAAGATGTTTGTGTGTGCGTCTGTTTATCTGCCGCCTGTCTGTACTTTTTCAGCCCTTTTATTTTAGTTTTTGCTTCGGGTTTGGCTCTAATTAGGTATAATTGTAGTTCTTAGTCTCAGCCATGATATCATTTACTCAGTCAGTCAGTTAAGTGCCATGCGCGATACACGCTTGGGCGATCATGTCTCCAAAGAGACATGACTGACTGGGCAGAAGATTATCCCGCAGTAGGTTACCATTGCTTTCTGCGGTAGACTGGTTGCCGACCAAGGCTATAGAACCCAATCTGTCCTGTTATTTAACCCATAACTGGGTGGAAGAGATGGATTAATACCTTTCCCAAGGGTATTTGCGCGTAAGTGAATGCAATCTGTTCCCCGAGTTCTCGTTCCGAGCCGATATCCACTGCGCCACAACATCCATTTACTCAGAGGACTTGTTGTACTCGTTGTTATTTTGTTAAGACGATTGTTGTTCCATCAGCAGTAACAAAAGTTGTTGATAACAATTGATGGAGATGCAGACGGCATAGTGATAGAGCTGCTGACAGCCTTAGAAGAATATGGCATAGAAAGAATTTACGCCAAGACACGGAGCAGAGTACAAAAAACTTCACAGGGAGATAAAGAACAAATGCAGACAAGCCAAAGAGGAATGGCTCAACAACAAATGCGCAGAAGTAGAGAGACTGAGCAGTAACAGCAAAGCAGAGATGCATAAAGAGATAAGAGAACTGACAGGACAAAAAACCTGCTCCTCAACAGGATGCATAAAATCCAAGGAAGGAACAATCATATTAGAGAAAGAGGAAATACTCCAGCGATGGGAAGAATATATAAAGGATCTCTTTTGCGACAAGAGAGAACAACCGAGAATACACAAGGAGATGGATGGACCGGAAATACTGAAATCCGAAGTGGAAGCTGCAATAGCCAAAATGAACAGAAACAAAGCACCTGGTCCAGATGGCATAGTGATAGAGCTGCTGACAGCCTTAGAAGAATATGGCATAGAAAGAATTACCGACATAATAAACGAACTTTATAGCAGCGGAATAAAACCAGACGACCTATGCAAGTCGATATTTATAGCGCTGCCGAAGAAACCTGGTGCAAACGAGTGCGAACTACATAGAACTATCAGCTTAATGAGTCACATTACAAAACTGATTGTCAGAATCCTGATGAATAGAGCGAGAAGCAGAATCAGGCTAGAGATAGGGCAGGAACAGTGCGGGTTCGTCAAAGACACTGGAACAAGAAACGCCATATTCATGATTAGGATGCTCTCTGAAAGGGCATTACGAATGAAGAAAGACTTGTACCTATGCTTCATTGACTACGCGAAAGCATTCGACAAAATACGACACAAAGAATTGATGGAGATGCTAGGCAACCTCGTCATTTTTGGCAAAGACATAAGAATAATCAAGAATCTCTACTGGCAGCAAACGGCCTGCATACGGACAGGTAACGACCTCAGTAGATACACAAAAATACACAAAAAGGCGTAAGACAAGGATGTGTCTTTTCACCGCATTTGTTCAACCTATACAGCGAGAATATTTTGAGGACCCTAGATGACACGCCAGGATTTGTTATTGGAGGCCACAACCTGAACAACATAAAGTATGCGGACGATACAGTGCTGATTGCGAACACGGAAAGGAAACTACAAGATCTCATACAGAAAGTAGCAGTGGAGAGTGACAAGAAGGGACTTTAAGAAAAACTGAGTGCATGGTCATCAGCAAAAGATACAACCCAAAATGCCAAATACAGGTGGAGGATAACAGAATCAAACAAGTACAAGAATTTAAGTACCTAGGAAGTGTTCTAACAGGAGATGGAAAGTGCGACACGGAGATCCGAAGGCGAATTGGCATGGCAAAGGACGCGTTCCAGAAGATGAGCAAAATACTAACACACAGGAAAATCTCAATAGAAACGAAGAAAAGAGTTCTAGACTGCTACGTGATGTCAGTTCTTCAACACGGCTGGACAATATCATCGAAAATGAGGACAAAACTGGAAGCGGCCGAAATGTGGTTCTACAGAAGGATGCTATGGATATCGTGGACTGAGCATACAAGCAACGACGAGGTGTTAGAAAGAATGGCAACAAAAAGGAAATTGATGCTGAGCATCAGGAAGAGACAACTGAAGTTCCTGGGACATGCAATGAGGAAGGAGAGCCTGGAGAACCTGATACTGACTGGACAGATAGAAGGAAGGAGAGACAGAGGAAGGCAGCGGATAACATATTTGCAGGGATTGATCAGGTGGATGACGGAACGGGGGTTGCCAGGAGCAACAGGAGCAAACATACTAAGAGCCACAAGGGATAGGGAGACATTGAGAGCCATGATCGTCTACGTCCTGAAGGGACAGGGCACATAGAAGAAGAAGAAGTGACGTGGTTAAAGAGTACTTGGACGTTGGCGACGTGTGATATGAGTGTGTGTTTATTTTATTTATTTATATATTTATTTAGTTTTTATTATTTTGTGTATTTAAGGTTCTTGCATGAGAATTCTTTTATTTGCAGGGGGTTGTTTTTGTAGTGTAAATATTGTTTCAAGGATCATAAGTATGTTTTTAGGACCTGCAATATAATGTTTGCTGTAGTGCAGTGGATATCGGCTCGGAACGAGAAATCGGAGAGCTGAGTTCGAATTCCAGTTGAATTTTTTGCATTCACTTACGCGCAAATATCTTTGTGAAATTTATAAATCCGTCCCTTCCTTCCAGTTATTGTCTGGAAACCAGTCTACCGCAGAAAACAATGACAACCTACTGTGGGATAATCTTCTACCCAATCAGTCAGTCATGTCTCTTTCAAGACATGATCGCCCAAGCGTGTATCACGTATGGCACTTAACTGACTGAATGAAGATAATAGTTGGAAACATAAGTAAAACTTATATGGGTAAAAAGTCGGGGATCAGTCTTCTATTGTTATTAAGTAATAGACTGATCCCCCACTACTTATTATTTATTAATACAATCCATCTCTACTCTCTTTAGCTATAGTTTAAAGAGCAGGATAGAAAATCTTCTGCCCAGGAAGTCAGGTCTCGAAAGAGACATGATCGCCCAAATCGTGTATCACGTATGGAATTTGACTGAATGAAGATAATAGTTGGAAACATAAGTAAAACTTCTACTGGCCAGAAAGTGGAGAGCAGTTTATTACTTAATAACAACAGAAAACTGATCCTCCACTAATTACTACTTATTAATACAATCCGTCTCTTCCCCCTTCAGCTATAGTTTAAAGATCAGGATAGAAAATCTTCTGCCCAGTCAGTCATGTCTCTTTCGAGACATGATCGCCCAAAGGGTGTATCACGTATGGCACTTAACTGACTGACTGAAGATAATAGTTGGAAACATGATTAAGGCTTCTACTGGTCATAAACTGGAGGATCAGTTTATTACTTCATAACAATAGGAAACTGATCCCCCACTAATTACTACTTATTAATGCAATCCGTCTCTTCCCCCTTCAGCTATAGTTTAAAGAGCAGGATGGAAAATCTTCTGCCCAGTCAGTCATGTCTCTTTCGAGACATGATCGCCCAAAGGGTATTTATCTTCAGGTTATCAGAAAGAAGTTGGTCGATACCACAAAGTTAATAACAAACACACGCGAAACGGAAAGAAATGAGGCGAATGATACCTGATGCAATTTAGTCCTTTAGTCCAACGAAATTAAGTCACTGGTGCCTCTGCAACAGGTGTTTACTCGTGCAACCAGACTGGGTCCCACCCATTCACAGTTCGATCAACCAAATGCAGACGACAATTCTACGCTTACAGCTTCTTTTCTCGCATTTCCCGCCTGTGGAACTCGCTTCCATATTCTTGCTTTCCTGACATCTACAAAATCCAGGAATGTAAATGCAATGTCAATACTCCTCTATTAACCACTTGACTCTAGTTCTTTCACCAACCCGTATATCCTTTCCTTTTTCTCCACCTTTGCAACTGTCATCACACCTGTATTCCCATCCTTCTCTTGCTCCTTTCTAACTGGTTCCTCTTCCTTTTCACTCTCTTATACTTAATCTTTTTACTCTTATGTAGACCCCTGCACATCTATGGCATTACCGCCTTGCTAGGGGTGATACGAAAAAAAAAAGTGATTAGCGTCTGAATGAACGAATAAGCAATGTAAAAAAAAAAGTATAAAAGAACAAAAAAAACAAAAACAAAAAAAAAAACGGTAAAATCGTTTATGTCTAATTGAAAAGAGTGTTACCGTGACAGAAGGATGCTTTAAGTCAGTTATAGATATAATTAGTCTGAGATATGAAGCTGAACTTATAACTGATATTGTATTTTTAGTTTGATTTCTTGTAGGAATATAAGCTTACTTTCGAGTTTTGAAGCTTTATTTCATAATACTCTACTGTTTCCCATAGGTATTCCCACAACCCCTGCCAAAAAAAACCCCCCAAAAACCAAAACCAAAAAAAAAAAAAAAAAAAAAAAAGAAAAAACAACAAAAAACACTAATCTTTATTCTAGTGGAAGCAGTTGCATCAATTCATAGTTGTTGTTATGGAATGTTGTTTTTTTATTACTTTTTAACTTTTTTTCATGTAGAGAATGTTATTATATTTGTATACCCGATATCAGAAATCGATACCCCCGATATTCTATCGAATCTGATCAAAAACCGATATTCAGCCATCAATATGGCTCATTTTCTCCAATTTTACTCCCGATGGATACGATAAGTTTTCATGGACTTACTTAGGTTAGTTATCCTTGGATGACTTATTTGACTTCGATATTGGAAATCGATACTCCGATATCCTACCAGATCTGATCAAAATCAGTTTTTCAGCTTTTTTATTTTAGTTTTCGCTTCGGGTTTGGCTCTAGGTAGGTATAATTGTAGTTCTTAGTCTCAGCCATGATACCATTGACTCAGAGGACTTATTTAGCCTTCAAAATTCAGTTTACGACGATAAAAACTTATTTGATATCGATACCAGGAAATCAAAATTTGACTTACATGCATTCATTTTTCTTTCCGTCTACGGTTTCGCTTTAACTGGAAACAACTATTGTTTTTTAGTCTTTCGTGCAAAGAGTCTGAGCTCCAGGACCATGGATTAGTTTTAAAGCTTTCATTACACCCGAGCAACGGCGGGCTATACTGCTAGTATATATATATATATATATATATATATATGTACAGGCTAGGTGCGATTGATAAATTGTCGCAATTATTTTATGATTTCACTTATTCCTTAGGCTGGGTCTAAGCTCCAGGACCATGGATTAGTTTTAAAGCTTTCATTACACCCGAGCAACGCCGAGCTATACTGCTAGTTATTGATAAGCAAAGACAAGGAAGGTATACCAATTGGCAACGTCTATGAATCCGCAGTAACAGAGGAGAAAAATTTATAAAATTTTTTTAAAAACCTGCTGATCAGCAGGATATATAATATACAAGGGTGGAACGCTCATATTAAAGAAAGAGGCAATAGGTCAGCCGTGTGAGTAATATACAGGAGATCTATTCCTCAACAAGAGGGAGCAATCAACAATACACAGAAACACTGACGTGCCAATAATATTAAAATACAAAGTAGAAGAAGCACTGTCTAAACAAAACAGCAGGACCAGACAGTGTCGTGGACCCGGTTAAAAGTCCAGAAAGAAATAATACAACAACAACAACAACAACAACAACAACAACAACCAAAATAGGAAATATGTATATTAAACACAGCAAAATACAAATAATTTGAAACTCTGTTAGTAGAACGATAAATACTGGTTAGGTAGTAATACTAGAACTGGGACTTGAAACGATCGTACAGTAGCAGTGTTGGCTATCTCATTCTGTTTTTGCCTATCGCTCTTCTGCTCTACTTATCTGCCCCCGCCTCTTGTGAGGGGAAGTATATGTAGTAGATTGGAGAGTTCAGTCTGTTGAATGGGTCATGCTACTATGACAGACTGCATTGTAATAGAGATGATGGCAGCCTTAGACGATTTCGGAGTAGAACACGTCATTGAAATTATAAATGAAATCAACCACAGCGGCAATATCCCGGAAGTTCCAAGCAGATTGATTTTCATAACATTCCCTAAGAGACCAGATGCAAACAAATGCACAATCCACCGAACATTCAGCTTAATGATTCACGTCACAAAACTCTGAAATCTGATGAATGGAGCACTCAGCAGAATATGACTAGAAATAGCACAAGAACAGAGTAATTTCGTTAAAGACACTGGCTCAATGAATGCGATATTTTTGCTTAGAACGTTGCCAGAAGCTAAGTAAAGTATTTGAGAGACAGGAAAACTTCACTATATACAAAGAAGAGAGTACTGGATTGTTATGTGATGTCTGTCCTTCAATATGGCAGTGAATGCTGGACAATATCATTAAAGAAGAAGGAAAGTCTTGGAGCAGTCCAAATGTAGTTCTACATCATTGAGAGGAAGGAAAACTTCGCTAGATACAAAGAAGAGAGTACTGGATTGTTATGTGATGTCTGTCCTTCAATATGGCAGTGAATGCTGGACAATATCATTAAAGAAGAAGGAAAGTCTTGGAGCAGTCCAAATGTAGTTCTACATCATTGAGAGGAAGGAAAACTTTGCTAGATACAAAGAAGAGAGTACTGGATTGTCATGTGATGTCTGTCCTTCAATATGGCAGTGAATGCTGGACAATATCATTAAAGAAGAAGGAAAGTCTTGGAGCAGCCCAAATGTAGTTCTACATCATTGAGAGGAAGGAAAACTTTGCTAGATACAAAGAAGAGAGTACTGGATTGTCATGTGATGTCTGTCCTTCAATATGGCAGTGAATGCTGGACAATATCATTAAAGAAGAAGGAAAGTCTTGGAGCAGCCCAAATGTAGTTCTACATCATTGAGAGGAAGGAAAACTTTGCTAGATACAAAGAAGAGAGTACTGGATTGTCATGTGATGTCTGTCCTTCAATATGGCAGTGAATGCTGGACAATATCATTAAAGAAGAAGGAAAGTCTTGGAGCAGCCCAAATGTAGTTCTACATCATTGAGAGGAAGGAAAACTTTGCTAGATACAAAGAAGAGAGTACTGGATTGTCATGTGATGTCTGTCCTTCAATATGGCAGTGAATGCTGGACAATATCATTAAAGAAGAAGGAAAGTCTTGGAGCAGTCCAAATGTAGTTCTACATCATTGAGAGGAAGGAAAACTTTGCTAGATACAAAGAAGAGAGTACTGGATTGTCATGTGATGTCTGTCCTTCAATATGGCAGTGAATGCTAAACAATATCATCAAAGAAGAAGGAAACTCTTGGAGCAGCCCAAATGTAGTTCTACATCATTGAGAGGAAGGAAAACTTCGCTAGATACAAAGAAGAGAGTACTGGATTGTCATGTGATGTCTGTCCTTCAATATGGCAGTGAATGCTGGACAATATCATTAAAGAAGAAGGAAAGTCTTGGAGCAGTCCAAATGTAGTTCTACATCATTGAGAGGAAGGAAAACTTTGCTAGATACAAAGAAGAGAGTACTGGATTGTCATGTGATGTCTGTCCTTCAATATGGCAGTGAATGCTGGACAATATCATTAAAGAAGAAGGAAAGTCTTGGAGCAGTCCAAATGTAGTTCTACATCATTGAGAGGAAGGAAAACTTTGCTAGATACAAAGAAGAGAGTACTGGATTGTCATGTGATGTCTGTCCTTCAATATGGCAGTGAATGATGGACAATATCATTAAAGAAGAAGGAAAGTCTTGGAGCAGCCCAAATGTAGTTCTACATCATTGAGAGGAAGGAAAACTTTGCTAGATACAAAGAAGAGAGTACTGGATTGTCATGTGATGTCTGTCCTTCAATATGGCAGTGAATGCCGGTCAATATCATCAAAGAAGTAGGAAAGTCTTGGAGTAGCCCAAATGTAGTTCTACATCATTGAGAGGAAGGAAAACTTTGCTAGATACAAAGAAGAGAGTACTGGATTGTCATGTGATGTCTGTCCTTCAATATGGCAGTGAATGCCGGACAATATCATCAAAGAAGTAGGAAAGTCTTGGAGTAGCCCAAATGTAGTTCTACATCATTGAGAGGAAGGAAAACTTTGCTAGATACAAAGAAGAGAGTACTGGATTGTCATGTGATGTCTGTCCTTCAATATGGCAGTGAATGCCGGACAATATCATCAAAGAAGTAGGAAAGTCTTGGAGTAGCCCAAATGTAGTTCTACATCATTGAGAGGAAGGAAAACTTTGCTAGATACAAAGAAGAGAGTACTGGATTGTCATGTGATGTCTGTCCTTCAATATGGCAGTGAATGCTGGACAATATCATCAAAGAAGAAGGAAAGTCTTGGAGTAGCCCAAATTTAGTTCTACAGCATTGAGAAGCAGTAAAACTTCGCTAGATACAAAGAAGAGAGTACTGGATTGTCATGTGATGTCTGTTCTTCAATATGGCAGTGAATGCTGGACAATATCATCAAAGAAGAAGGAAAGTTTTGGAGTAGCCCAAATTTAGTTCTACAGCATTGAGAAGCAGTAAAACTTCGCTAGATACAAAGAAGAGAGTACTGGATTGTCATGTGATGTCTGTCCTTCAATATGGCAGTGAATGCTAAACAATATCATCAAAGAAGGAAACTCTTGGAGTAGCCCAAATTTAGTTCTACAGCATTGAGAGGCAGGAAAACTTTGCTAGATACAAAGAAGAGAGTACTGGATTGTCATGTGATGTCTGTCCTTCAATATGGCAGTGAATGCTGGACAATATCATTAAAGAAGAAGGAATGTCTTGGAGGAGCTCAAATGTAGTTCTACATCATTGAGAGGAAGGAAAACTTTGCTAGATACAAAGAAGAGAATACTGGATTGTTATGTGATGTCTGTCCTTCAATATGGCAGTGAATGCTGGACAATATCATCAAAGAAGAAGGAAAGTCTTGGAGCAGCCCAAATGTAGTTCTACATCATTGAGAGGAAGGAAAACTTTGCTAGATACAAAGAAGAGAGTATTGGATTGTCATGTGATTTCTGTCATTCAATATGGCAGTGAATGCTGGACAATATCATTAAAGAAGAAGGAAAGTCTTGGAGCAGCCCCAATGTAGTTCTACATCATTGAGAGGAAGGAAAACTTTGCTAGATACAAAGAAGAGAGTACTGGATTGTCATGTGATGTCTGTCCTTCAATATGGCAGTGAATGCTGGACAATATCATTAAAGAAGAAGGAATGTCTTGGAGGAGCCCAAATGTAGTTCTACATCATTGAGAGGAAGGAAAACTTTGCTAGATACAAAGAAGAGAGTACTGGATTGTTATGTGATGTCTGTCCTTCAATATGGCAGTGAATGCTGGACAATATCATCAAAGAAGAAGGAAAGTCTTGGAGCAGCCCCAATGTAGTTCTACATCATTGAGAGGAAGGAAAACTTTGCTAGATACAAAGAAGAGAGTACTGGATTGTCATGTGATGTCTGTCCTTCAATATGGCAGTGAATGCTGGACAATATCATCAAAGAAGAAGGAAAGTCTTGGAGTAACCCAAATGTAGTTCTACGTCATTGAGAGACAGGAAAACTTCGCTAGATACAAAGAAGAGAGTACTGGATGTCAATTCTTCATTTTGGCAGTGAATGCTGGAAAATATCATCAAAAATGAAGGAAAGGCTTGGAGCAGTCCAAATATGGATCTGCAGAATTTTTTGTAATCATATCACTCTTAGCAAGGCGGTAACGCCACTGATGCGCAGGGGGCTACATAAGAGTAAAAAGTTTGGAAAAGCGAAAGCCGGAAACCACATCCTAAACAGGGGATAAAAGATGAGCCTCTTCACCTGTTCAATAGACGTGGGTGGAGTCTGAACCGGGCGATAGTTTAGTCTATCTACTTCAATTGAAAAAAAAAAGAAATGAGTGAAAAGATTGGAAAAGAGAAAGCTGGAAACTACATCCTAAACAGGGAAAAAGGGATGAGCATCTTCACCTGTTCAACAGACGTGGGTGGAGTGTGAACCGGGCGATAGTTTAGTCTATCTACTCCAATTGAAAAAAACAAAAAAGAAAAGATGATTTCGTTGGAAACTAAGATGGGAGTACTGGATTGTTATGTGATATCTATCATTCAATATGACAGCGAATGCTGGACAATCTTATCAAAGGTAAAGGAAAGTTTTGGAGCAGCCCAAATGTGGTTCTACAGTATTGAGAGACAGGAAAATTTCGCTAGAAACAAAGAAGGGATGACTATATTGTTTTGTGATGTCGGTCCTTTAATATGACAGTGAATGCTGGACAATCTCATCAAAGAGAAAATAAAGACTTGAAGCAACCGAAATGTAACTACAGAATAATGCTGAGGATATTGGAGAGGATAGTCACGACAAGGAAACTGATATTTAACATCAGGAAAGGACAGCTGAAGTTTCTGGGATATGTAGAGAGGAAGGACGGCTTGGAGAATCTGATGCTCACAAGACGGATAGAGGGAAAGAGAATCAAGGAAAGCATACTTGATAGACTTGAGCAGATAGATGATGGCGCAGGGTTTGGATAGCATAACAAGAGAAGGGTTGTTACGAGCAACAATGGACAGGGAAAAGTGAAGTGCTATGATCGCCTACGTTCTTAAGCAACACAGCAAATAGAAGAAAAAATAGAAGAAAAGATATTAAAAATTCCTGCGGCGAAAAAAATGAAAGGAAGGAAGTTAGAAAGACGGAGATAAACTCAGAAGTGGATTAATGTTAATTTGCATCGAAGTATTTGAGTAATTTTTTTCGACAGTATCATGTGGTTATCAATTAACTTTTTATTATAAGATAAAATATATCTATCTAAACTTATTTATAAATGGAACTTTGTGTGTGTGTGTTGGGACGCCCGCGCCTATTCGGCTATAATGGACTATTCCATTACTATGTAAAGTAACGGTGGCATCTACGGAGGAGAGTGTGCCGAGCAGCCGATCGACAAGTCAGTCGTAGACTTCCGGTGACGACCCGGAAGTACCCCTGCTCATACTACGTCTTACGACGGTTGAGACGATTAACCTTTATTCTTGTATTGGATACTAATAACCTTTGTAAATACTATTTTCACGGAATACAACAATTAACCTATTCCTGTTGTTGAGTTATTTATTCTTACTCACGACATAACAGTGTGTGTGTGTGTGTCTGTTACCTATAGACTCCGAAAGGGCTGAACCGATTTTCTTGAAAATTTACACAGTTGTACTATAGGCGTCTGCGAGTGTTCTTAGCTAGGTTTTGTGTCGAGTTATCCCCGATAAATATCGAAAATCGATAATTGAAAAAAATCGGGTCATAGAAGGAGTGGTCCGATTTTAATCAAATTTGATACACTCATAGACAAGGACATAAGAAACGATATTCAGAAGTTTCAAGGATATGGTCTTTACAATAGTGCAGAAAATCGATAATATATATATAAAAGGCAAGATGTTTGTGTGCGTGTCTGTTTATCTGACTGTATGTCTGTATTTTTTCAGCCCTTTTATTTTAGTTTTTGATTCGGGTTTGGCTCTAAGTAAATGAAATTGTAGTTCTTAATCTCAGCCATGATACCATTTACTCAGAGGACTTATTTAGCCTTCAAAATTCAGTAAACGACGAAAAACTCCTATTTGGTATCGATACCAGGAAATCAAAATCTGACTTACATCCATTCATTTTTCTTTCAGTCTACGGTTTCGCTTTAACTGGAAACAACTATTGCTTTTTAGTCTTTCGTGCCAACGTCCAAAGAGTGTGAGCTCCAGGACCATGGATTAGTTTGAAATCTTTCATTACACCCGAGCAACGCCGGGCTATACTGCTAGTTAGATATATGTAAATAATAATAATAATAATAATAATAATAATAATAATAATAATAATTAATACTGCTGCCATATCTGGTCAGGTGCTCCTGCTATCCATCTAGGTTTCCTTGACAAAATGCAACGAAGAATCTGTAATGTGATCGATCCCGGCTTGGCAGCTTGGATACAGTCACTTTCTAACCGGCGCAGTGTGGCTTCCCTGTGTCTCTTCTACGAATACTTTCATAGCTTCTGCTCAGAGGAACTTAGCTCACTGATACCCTCCATAGATGAATTTACTCGAGCCACAAGATTAGAAACTAGGTTCCACCCTTTTACTATGAAACCAATAAATTGTAAACACAAATTCTACTGTGGCAGCTTCTTCTCTCGCATTTCCCATCTGTGAAATTCACTTCCGTTTACTTGCTTTCCCGACAGCTAAAATTTTTAAGAATTCAAATGTAAAGTCAATAGTCATCTACTATCTCACTAACTTGCATCCTCTCTCTCTCTCTCTCTCTCTCTCATGTTCCTTTCTTCGTTCACTCCACTCGCATCAGTATCCTTCTCCTACCCTCTTCCTAACACCTCCTGAAACCTATCACTCTTTCTCATAACTTACCTCCTATGTAACCCCCTGCTCAACAGTGGCAGTAAAATGACTTGCATGATGCGACAAGATTATAAAAAAAATAATATATATTCGATATATAAGCAATAGGTGTTATACTATATTGAGCACTGTTTTATTAACGCCTGAATAATATTTTTATATATGTGAATAATACTTGTATACCAATGTGTATATTCATTAATACATGGGTATATATATTGTGTGTATTTTGGCAGCATTTTTCATTAATACAGGTTTCATTGAATAATATAGACAAGTTCTGTCTATTTATTTTGTGTAAGATCCGTTCTTATGATCTGATTAGCTTGATAGTGTTGTCATGGAAAGACGACAAGAAATCGCAATAATTGTTGATTTTTTTATCAGGTCTGAGCTTTCGGCTTACATAAGCCATTATCAAAGGATGAACATTTAATGTTCAGTGAACATAGAACATTTAAATTATTATTAACAGAGTGGAGTTATACAGAGAAAATTAGACAGGTCCATTTTTTGTGTCGCACACGCACACACACACACACACACACACACACACACACACACACACATATATATATATACATATATATATAATATTATTTACTATAGTAATTACAACACTAATAGTAACAGAACTAATAGTATCAGCACTCAGCTTGCCAAAACTAGTACTAAATAAGCTATAATTTAAATCGTCTTGTACAACCCACCGAGAACGAACTCGGAGGGAAAAGAAGGAGAAATAAAAAAAGAAACAAACGAAGTACATGAACAAAAAGTCAAGCACTCGTAAGAAAGAAAAAATCCCAAGACAAAAACCCTAACACTAAAGCGCTCAATACGAAAGTAGAGCAAACAAAGACAGAAAATCTAAGCACCGAAAATCTAAGAGCCAGTTTACCCTGAAGAACCGTAGGGTGAAACCTAGGTATGCTTAGATTTTCTGCATATACATATATATAGAGAGATTTTCTGCATATATATATATATATATATATATATATAGATAGATAGAGATAGAATCGCCAGGTTTCACTCCTAGGTAAAAAGCAATCGGCTCTCTAACCGTACAGATGAGCTGTGATACAGCAAATGAGATCTGTCTGCGGATGACCATATATATATATATATATATATATATATAGTTAAATTTGTTATCTAATTAAAATACATTATGACACAGAAATTTCTTTATTTTGAGATTTCTACCTCGTAATCAGGCAATGTTAGATTATGTTAGATCAACTATGATCTAATATTGCCTGATGACGAGGTAGAAATCTCGAACCATCAAATTTTCGTGTCGCAATTTATTTTTGATTAAAAACCAAATTTAATTATATGATTATGTTATGCGTTACAATATTTATTGTATTGAGCACTTTTTTAAAGAAAAGTAAATGCCGAAGACCCGGAATTGTAAGACTGTTGATTTTCTTCACCTGGATATATATTTCATTCAGCAATGAATTAGAACACTCTCAGCTATTGGGCGTATGTAATGATAATATACACGCTAAAAAGTCTGCCTCCTTCTACCGAGCGCCCATATCTTAGAGATAGAATCTCCAGGTTTCAATCCTGGGTAAAAAGCAATCGGCTCTCTAACCGTACAGATGAGCTGTGATACAGCGAAACAGATCTGTCTGCGGACGACCATATATATATATATATATATATATATATATATATATATATATATATATATTGTTTTTTCTTACATGCGTACAAGTATGCCATTATTTGGTTAGCAACAAGACAAAATTCACTAAGCGGTACAAAGTACAGGAAGTTGTAGTACGCCATGATTTCCCATGATCGGAAAGTGACATGGCAAAAAGAAGAAGAAGAAGAAGAAGAAGAAGAAGAAACGTATCAAGTCGAAGAAAATAAAAATTTTGAAAGAATTTGAAGAATGAATGAATTTCAAGAAGAAAATGAGAATTTGAAAAAATAAAAAATGTTATAAGAAATTACAGAAAAATAAACAGAAAAAGAAGAAGAAAATAAGAATTTGACAAAAAAAGAAGAATAATAAGAAAAATTTGAAGAAGAAGAGAGGGAAGAAGAAAAGAATGAAAAAAAGAAGAATTTGAAAAAAAGAAGAATAAGAAGAAAAAATTTAAGAAAAAGAAGAAGAAGAGGGAAGAAGAAAATAAGAATTTGGAAAAAAAGAAGAATAATAAGAAAAATTTGAAGAAGAAGAGAGGGAAGAAGAAAATAAGAATTTGGAAAAAAGAAGAATAAGAAGAAAAATTTGAAGAAGAAGAGAGGGAAGAAGAAAAGAATTTAAAAAAAGAATTTGGAAAAAAGAAAAAGAATAAGAAGAAAAATTTGAAGGAAAAAAGAAGAAGAAAAAGAAGAAGAAGAAAATAAGAATTTAAGAAAAAAATTTGGAAAAAAGAAGAATAAGAAGAAAAATTTGAAGAAGAAGAGAGGGAAGAAGAAAATAATTTAAAAAAAGAATTTGGAAAAAAGAAAAAGAATAATTTAAGAAAAATTTAAGAAGAAGAAGAGAGGGAAGAAGAAAATAAGAATTTGGAAAAAAGAAGAATAAGAAGAAAAATTTGAAGAAGAAGAGAGGGAAGAAGAAAATAAGAATTTGGAAAAAAGAAGAATAAGAAGAAAAATTTGAAGAAGAAGAGAGGGAAGAAGAAAATAAGAATTTGGAAAAAAGAAGAATAAGAAGAAAAATTTGAAGAAGAAGAGAGGGAAGAAGAAAATAAGGATTTGGAAAAAAGAAGAATAAGAAGAAAAATTTGAAGAAGAAGAGAGGGAAGAAGAAAATAAGAATTTGGAAAAAAGAAGAATAATAAGAAAAATTTGAAGAAGAAGAGAGGGAAGAAGAAAATAAGAATTTGGAAAAAAGAAGAATAAGAAGAAAAATTTGAAGAAGAAGAGAGGGAAGAAGAAAATAAGAATTTGGAAAAAAGAAGAATAAGAAGAAAAATTTGAAGAAGAAGAGAGGGAAGAAGAAAATAAGAATTTGGAAAAAAGAAGAATAATAAGAAAAATTTGAAGAAGAAGAGAGGGAAGAAGAAAATAAGAATTTGGAAAAAAGAAGAATAAGAAGAAAAATTTGAAGAAGAAGAGAGGGAAGAAGAAAATAAGAATTTGGAAAAAAGAAGAATAATAAGAAAAATTTGAAGAAGAAGAGAGGGAAGAAGAAAATATGAATTTTAAAAAGAATAATAATAGGAAGAAGATATGAATTTGAAGAAAAAGAAGAAAATAAGAATTCGAAAAGAATTTGAAGGAGAAGTAAATATCAATTTGAAGAAAAGAAAGAAGAAAATAAGAATTTGGAAAAAAATTGCAGGAGAAGAAAATAAAAACTTGAAAAAGAAAAAAAAGAAGCAAATAACAATTTAGAAAGAATTTGAAAAAGAAAATAAAAATTATATGAAGAAAAAGAAGAAGAAAATGAGAATTTGGAAAGAATTTGAAGAAAAAATTAAAGAAGAAGAAGATAATAAAGGAGGAACACGTGTAAAAAGATTGGCAGAACATGGATTAGGAGATATGGCAAAGAAGAAGAAGAAGAAGAAGAAGAAGGAGGAAGAGGAGGAGGAGAAGAAGAAGGAGGAGGAGGAGAATAATAATAAGAAGAAGAAGAAGAAGAAGGCGGATGAGAAGAAGAAGAAGGAGGAGAACAAGAAGAAGAAGGAGGAGGAGGAGAAGAAGAAGGAGGAGGAGGAGAATAATAATAATAATAAGAAGAAGAAGAAGGCGGAGGAGAAGAAAAAGAAGGAGGAGGAGGAGAAGAAGAAGGGGGAGGAGGAGTAGAAGAAGAAAAAGAAGGATGAGGAGAATAATAATAAGAAGAAGAAGAAGAAGAAGGAAGGAGGAGGAGGAGGAGAAGAAGAAGAAGAAGGAAGGAGGAGGAGGAAGAAGAAGAAGAAGAAGAATGAGGAGGAGGAGAAGAAGAAGAAGAAGAATGAAGAAGAAGAAGAAGGAAGGAGGAGGAGGAGGAGAATAAAAAGAAGGAGGAGAAGGAGGAGAAGAAGGGGAGGAGGAGGAGAAGAAGAAGAAGAAGAAGGAGGAGGAGAATAATAATAAGAAGAAGAAGAAGAAGAAGAGGTCGGAGAAGAAGAAGAAGAAGAAGAAGAAGAAGAAGAAGAAGAAGAAGGAGGAGGAGAACAACAACAACAACAACAACACGGTGCAGAGTAAAAATAAAAATAAAATGAGTTAGGAAAATCGTATTTCTGATGACGTATTTATTAATGCATTCAAGGAAACTATTTCTCTTTAAATTTTTATTTCCCGAAATTTCAATATTTTCTGATTTAATTAAAAGTTTGTTAACTCGTATCGTGGAAAAAAAAATCTAAAAGCATACAATGACGTGTGTACACTGCTAACGAATGTTCCGCTCATGATTCATTAAATACTGCTCAATGGAACTTCATGTCACGTCATATAACTGTTTTGTCGAAAGAATTCCCTCTGAACAGCTTCATGTGTTACACTTATCAACAACTAGCAGTAGAGCCCGGCGTTGCTCGGGTGTAATGAAAGCTTTAAAACTAATCCATGGTCGTGGAGATCAGACTCTTTGGACGTTGGCACGAAAGCAATAATTGTTTCCATTTTAAACGAAGCCGTAAACTGAAAGCAAAATGAATGGATGTAAGTCAAATTTTGATTTCCTGGCATTGACATCAAATAAGTTTTTTTCGTCGTTTACTGAATTTTGAAGGCTAAATAAGTCCTTTGAATAAATGCTATCATGGCTGAGACTAAGAACAACAATTATACTTACTTAGAGCCAAACCCGAAGCAAAATCTAAAATAAAAGGACTGAAAAAATAAAGACATACAGGCAGATAAACACACACACACACACACACACACACACACACACACACACACACACACACACATCTTGCCTTATATATATATATATATATATATATATATAATCTATTTTCTGCACTATTGTATGAACTGCAACCTTGAAACTTCTGAATATAGCTTCTTATGTCGTGTATCAAATTTGATTAAATTTGGACCACTCCTTCTATAACCCGATTTTTTCGATTTTCGATATTGATCGGGGGTACCTCGACACAAAACCTCGTTAAGAACACTCGCAGACGCTTATAGTACAACTGTGTAAATTTTCAAGAAAATTGGTTCAGCCGTTTCGGAGTCTATAGGTAACGGACACACACAGACACACACACACACAGACAAAGTTCCATTTATAAATAAGTTTAGATTTTAATTGAGTCCTTGTTAAAAAATGTGAAGTTAAACTGCAAATTAAAATAACAGAATGGAAAGTGAGACATGGAGATCCAAAGACGGCATTTGCATGACCAAGGACGCATTTCAAGTGCTAACCAGAGTACTAAAAGACAGGAAAATCTCATTATAAAAAAAGAGTGCTGGACTGCTATGTGATATCTCTCCTTCTGTATGGCAGTGAATGTTGGGTGATTTCATCAAGGATGAAGGAGAGGCTTGAGTTAGCAGAAATGTGGTTTTACAGAAGGATGCTGAGGATAACCTGGACAGAGCACGTGTGCAACGATGAGGTGTTGGAAATGATGCAAACGAGAAGAAAACCGATAATAAATATCAAGAAGAGACAGATGAGGTTCCTGGGACATGTAATGAGGAAGGAAGGACTAGAGAACTTGATACTCACAGGTCGGATAAGTGGTAGGAGAGGCAGGGAAAAGCATCGCGAGATGTACTTGTTAGGTCTGAGCAAATGGTTGACGAAGCGGGGTTTCGGAGAGATACGAAGAGAAAATTATTCAGAGCGACAAGAGACAGAGCCAAGTGGAAGTCGATGATCGCCCACGTCCTGAAGGGACACGGCACGTGAAGAAGAAGAAGAAATAAAACTAAAAGCATTTCTGTGTAGCTAATCAGTAATGAGAAGAGGTGGATTCATACCTATTCAGAATTTGATAAACGAAACAGAAATTACAATGTGGTTATAAAGTGGGGGATCAATTCTCTATTATGATCATTATATAAAGTGATCCCTCAATTTGTGGTCATGCTACTTTCTATCCATTTATATTCTAGATTTATCTGCTTGAGTAAATGGTTGACGAAGCAGGGTTTAGGAGAAATACCAAGAGAAATTATTGAGAGCGACAAGAGACAAAGCCAACTGGAGGTCCATGATCGCCTACGTCCTGAAGGGACACAGCACATGAAGAAAAAGAAGAAGTTGTAGGTTGTTTGCTATACAATGCGTATTGAAATATATTATGGTTTATGTCTCAATATATCGGTATGTAGTGTGACCTTCAGTCACTTTCTCACCGACGTTTCTAAAAAATTACAAAAGAAAAGAAATTGTGGAGAGCCATGATTGCTTACGTTCTGAAGGGCCATAGCGCATAAAGACGAAGAAGAAGAAGGAGCTTGAGTAAATGCATGGCGGAATAATGTTTAGAAGAAACATCTAAAATGCAAACTATATTAAGAACTACAAAGAAAAGAAAATTGTGGAGAGCCATGACCGCTTACCTCCTGAAGGGATACAGCACATACAAGAAGAACGAGCTTCAGTCAATGGATGGCAGAATAAGTTTTAGGAGAGATAAAAATGTAAAATCTATTAAGAACTACAAAGGAAAGGAAATTGTGGAGAGCCATGATCGCTTACATTCTGAAGGAACGTGAATCATACAAGAGAACGAGCATTAGTCAATGAATGGCAGGATAGGTTTAGGAGAGATAAAAAATGTAAAATCTTTTAAGAACTACAAAGGAAAGGAAATTGTGGAGTGCCATGATCGCTTACATTCTGAAGGAACGTGGATCATACAAGAAAACGAGCATTAGTCAATGAGAAGGTTTAGGAGAGATAAAAAATGGAAAATCTTTTAAGAACTATAAAGGAAAGGAAGTTGTGGAGTGCCATGATCGCTTACATTCTGAAGGAACGTGAATCATACAAGAAGAACAATGAGCTTAAGTCAATGGATGGCAGGATAAGGTTTAGGAGAGATAACAAAAAGTGCAGGAATCTTTGGAGATCATGATGAAATTTTCTTGAAAGGGCACGTCACATAAAAAAAGAAGTATTTGAACGAGTTTCTTATCTTAAATAAATGGATGGTTGCGACAGGGTTTAGGAGAGATAACATGGATAGACATGATGGTCAATGTTCACCACACAACAAAGAAACGAAATGGGTGGTGAATAGACGAACTCTTACCAATACCGTGTGTCAGTCAATTAAGTGCCATACGTGATACACGCTTTAGGCGATCATGTCTCGAAAAAGACAGCGATAGAATGGTTGCTAGCCAAGGCTATAGAACCCAGTCTGTCCTGTTATTTAACCAATAACTGGAGGGAAGTGACGGATTAAAACCTTTCCCAGGGATATTTGCGCGTAAGTGAATGCAGAGAATTCAACTGGAATTCGAACTCGGTTCTACCGATTAACTCATTCCGAGCCGATATCCACTGCCCCCACAACGCACATCCTGATGAACTCTTACCAATACCGCGTGTACATTCGGAATTAAAACTAAAAGCAAAACGATATTATACTTGTAATGAATTGATCGTTGCTTGTTGTTTGCAGTTCTTTTATTTATTTATTTATTTTGTATAGGTGCTGAAATTGCATTCCGATTTCAACGTCACATCCTTTATTGGTTTTGTCGATCGGTACGTTCTCTGATTACCATCAGGTGACAAGCATGGCAGGTTTCGATCTTGTTTTATTTCTGTGCGTGCGGGTCGCGTTAATCGATACACCATCGAGTGTAATTCACACATACGCCCACGCGGTTACGACGTATGCTTGTCCGGTACCCTCTCGTCAAAGAAGGGCCTGTTCACTGAGAAGGACTCTTGGTGTCACTCATTTCGAAAAAGCTTCCTCCAGACATTTTATAACTCGGCCGCGTTGATCGCGTAAGAACATTCGCTCTCCTGACTGACACTAATTATACATCAAACATTAATCAACAAGAAAAATGAAGAGTAAACAGTCATTTAAAAAAAAAAGGGGGAAAAAACGGTGTCCGCCAAACACATGTTAGCCGGCTTCAAAATGTCGAATGAGGACTTGTCCAAGCCAACGACGTCAAAAATCGACAACGCCGGCTTTCAAATATTTATAAAGAGAGAAAACACATTATAAATAACTGACTCCCACACAGTGTCACGTAATTACGAAATATCGGTAGGAATTAATGATAGAGAGACGATAGAGATCGGACTATATAAACATACGTCGCCTCTTTACAGAAATGGGGGGAAAAAAGGAAGGGAAATCTGTCTGAGAATTAATCAGATGGAAAAAAAGACAAGTAGCAAAATGATATTGGCGATCTATCTATCTATCTATCTATCTATCTATCTCATTCTGTTTCTATCTATCTATCTATCTATCTATCTATCTATCTATCTCATTCTGTTTCTATCTATCTATCTATCTATCTATCTATCTATCTATCTATCTATCTCATTCTGTTTCTATCTATCTATCTATCTATCTATCTATCTATCTATCTATCTCATTCTATTTCTATCTATCTATCTATCTATCTATCTATCTATCTATCTCATTCTGTTTCTATCTATCTATCTATCTATCTATCTATCTATCTATCTATCTATCTATCTATCTATCTATTTTGTTTCTATCTATCTATCTATCTATCTATCTATCTATCTATCTATCTATCTATCTATCTATCTATCTATCTATTCTATCTATCTATCTATCTATCTATCTATCTATCTATCTATCTATTCTGTTTCTATCTATCTCTATCTATCTATCTATCTCATTCTTCTATCTATCTATCTATCTATCTATCTATCTATCTATCTATCTATCTATCTA